>CM055730.1:27852150-27991005 GCA_029465975.1 Dallia pectoralis
ACAGTGGTTATGTTGTACAGTGGTTATGTTGTACAGTGGTTATGTTGTACAGTGGTTATGTTGTACAGTGGTTATGCTGTACAGTGGTTATGCTGTACAGTGGTTATGCTGTACAGTGGTTATGCTGTACAGTGGTTATGCTGTACAGTGGTTATGTTGTACAGTGGTTATGTTGTACAGTGGTTATGTTGTACTGTGGTTATGTTGTACAGTGGTTATGTTGTACAGTGGTTATGTTGTACAGTGGTTATGTTGTACAGTGGTTATGTTGTACAGTGGTTATGTTGTACAGTGGTTATGTTGTACAGTGGTTATGTTGTACTGTGGTTATGTTGTACAGTGGTCATGTTGTACGGTGGTCATGTTGTACGGTGGTCATGTTGTACGGTGGTCATGTTGTACGGTGGTCATGTTGTACGGTGGTCATGTTGTACGGTGGTCATGTTGTACGGTGGTCATGTTGTACGGTGGTCATGTTGTACGGTGGTCATGTTGTACGGTGGTCATGTTGTACGGTGGTCATGTTGTACGGTGGTCATGTTGTACGGTGGTCATGTTGTACGGTGGTCATGTTGTACGGTGGTCATGTTGTACGGTGGTTATGTTGTACAGTGGTTATGTTGTACAGTGGTTATGTTGTACAGTGGTTATGTTGTACTGTGGTCATGTTGTACGGTGGTCATGTTGTACGGTGGTCATGTTGTACGGTGGTCATGTTGTACGGTGGTCATGTTGTACGGTGGTCATGTTGTACGGTGGTCATGTTGTACGGTGGTCATGTTGTACGGTGGTCATGTTGTACGGTGGTCATGTTGTACGGTGGTCATGTTGTACGGTGGTTATGTTGTACGGTGGTCATGTTGTACGGTGGTCATGTTGTACGGTGGTCATGTTGTACAGTGGTCATGTTGTACAGTGGTTATGTTGTACGGTGGTTATGTTGTACGGTGGTCATGTTGTACGGTGGTCATGTTGTACGGTGGTCATGTTGTACAGTGGTTATGTTGTACAGTGGTTATGTTGTACTGTGGTTATGTTGTACAGTGGTTATGTTGTACTGTGGTTATGTTGTACAGTGGTTATGTTGTACAGTGGTTATGTTGTACAGTGGTTATGTTGTACAGTGGTTATGTTGTACAGTGGTTATGTTGTACAGTGGTTATGTTGTATAGTCGTTATGTTGTACAGTGGTTATGTTGTACTGTGGTTATGTTGTATAGTCGTTATGTTGTACAGTGGTTATGAAGATAAAGAGTGAGGTCCCAGTGTAATCAGCCTCAAACATGCCTTTTTCCCTTGAGTTTTCATTCAACCACTGCTTTTGCCAACCCGTCATCCCATGGTCCCTACTAGAGCACAACCCCTTCAGCCCCTCTGAGGATGGAAATAGCGTGTCTGTGACACTGCTGTGTATAAGGGCGGCTTTAGCTTGCAGTGAAATGAGTCGTCCGGCCGTGACCGGTCCCTACACTCGCCTGTTGTTGTTTGGCAGAGGAAAAAGACCAAAAGGGACTTTGGGCTAAAAAGTTCCCTCCGAAATGTCTCATTGCGGAGTGGAATTGCTCTCGACACATTTCTGCAAACAGACAGGCCATCCCGGGTAAGGGTGAACTGTGAGGTGGCGAAAAGGGAGAAAACCGAGTGGCTTCGGCCAAAGGAGTCAACCAGTGTTCACAAATTAGGCAGAGACTCTACAGTATGTATTCACCCATCCATACACCGTATTAAAGTCCACTGGAGCATTACCCAGAGTTAACACACGAGGAAACATCAGTGTGTGAAAGCTGAGTGTCAAATCAATCAAACATCTGCCCATGCAGAATCTGCCTGGCTTTCACTCCAGACGTTAACAACAGAAAAGCAACACCTGGTGAGTGACACTTGTTTTGTCGAGACATGAAAGGGCTAATTCAGAGAAGGCTTTTTGCAACAGTGTGTTAGGTTTCCCTCTTGTGTCCCCTGTGTACCCCTGATCTAGCCCTTCTAGCCGCAGACCTTCTCCAGAGCAGTGACTATATACATCATCAGACATGTACCCGATGGGATTTGACCTAACAGGGCTTGTGTTGCAAAAGTCATGTTCTCACCAATTGTACAGGATATGCAGATGTTGCCTCAATGTTGTACTGTACCATCTGCAGACAGAAATAGCCTGGATGTGACAATATTAAATGTCCTACTGTACCATCTGCATAGAGAAATAGCCTGGATGTGACAGTATTAAATGTCCTACTGTACCATCTGCATACAGAAATAGCCTGGATGTGACAATATTAAATGTCCTACTGTACCATCTGCATACAGAAATAGCCTGGATGTGACAATATTAAATGTCCTACTGTACCATCTGCATAGAGAAATAGCCTGGATGTGACAATATTAAATGTCCTACTGTACCATCTGCATAGAGAAATAGCCTGGATGTGACAGTATTAAATGTCCTACTGTACCATCTGCATACAGAAATAGCCTGGATGTGACAATATTAAATGTCCTACTGTACCATCTGCACACAGAAATAGCCTGGATGTGACAATATTAAATGTCATACTGTATTATCTGCATACAGAAATAGCCTGGATGTGACAATATTAAATGTCATACTGTATTATCTGTATACAGAAATATCCTGGATGTGACAATATTAAATGTCGTACTGTATTATCTGCATACAGAAATAGCCTGAATGTGACAATATTAGATGTCGTACTGTACCATCTGCACACAGAAATAGCCTGGATGTGACAATATTAAATGTCCTACTGTGCCGTCTGCATACAGAAATAGCCTGGATGTGACAATATTAAATGTCCTACTGTACCGTCTGCATAGAGAAATAGCCTGGATGTGACAATATTAAATGTCTTACTGTACCGTCTGCATACAGAAATAGCCTGGATGTGACAATATTAAATGTCCTACTGTACCGTCTGCATAGAGAAATAGCCTGGATGTGACAATATTAAATGTCGTACTGTACCGTCTGCATACAGAAATATCCTGGATGTGACAATATTAAATGTCGTACTGTACCATCTGCATACAGAAATAGCCTGGATGTGACAATATTAAATGTTGTACTGTACCATCTTCATAGAGAAATAGCCTGGATGTGACAATATTAAATGTCCTACTGTACCGTCTGCATACAGAAATAGCCTAGATGTGACTATATTAAATGTCCTACTGTACCGTCTGCATACAGAAATAGCCTGGATGTGACAATATTAAATGTCCTACTGTACCATCTGCATAGAGAAATAGCCTGGATGTGACAATATTAAATGTCCTACTGTACCGTCTGCATACAGAAATAGCCTGGATGTGACAATATTAAATGTCTTACTGTACCATCTGCATACAGAAATAGCCTGGATGTGACAATATTAAATGTCCTACTGTACCGTGTGCATACAGAAATAGCCTGGATGTGACAATATTAAATGTCGTACTGTACCGTCTGCATAGAGAAATAGTCTGGATGTGACAATATTAAATGTCGTACTGTACCATCTGCATACAGAAATAGCCTGGATGTGACAATATTAAATATCCTACTGTACCGTCTGCATACAGAAATAGCCTGGATGTGACAATATTAAATGTCCTACTGTACCGTCTGCATAGAGAAATAGCCTGGATGTGACAATATTAAATGTCTTACTGTACCGTCTGCATAGAGAAATAGCCTGGATGTGACAATATTAAATGTCCTACTGTACCGTCTGCATAGAGAAATAGCCTGGATGTGAGAATATTAAATGTCCTACTGTACCATCTGCGTACAGAAATAGCCTGGATGTGACAATATTAAATGTCCTACTGTACCGTCTGCGTACAGAAATAGCCTGGATGTGACAATATTAAATGTCCTACTGTACCGTCTGCATACAGAAATAGCCTGGATGTGACAATATTAAATGTCCTACTGTACCGTCTGCATACAGAAATAGCCTGGATGTGACAATATTAAATGTCCTACTGTACCATCTTCATAGAGAAATAGCCTGGATGTGACAATATTAAATGTCCTACTGTACCATCTTCATAGAGAAATAGCCTGGATGTGACAATATTAAATGTCCAACTGTACCGTCTGCATACAGAAATAGCCTAGATGTGACTATATTAAATGTCCTACTGTACCGTCTGCATACAGAAATAGCCTGGATGTGACAATATTAAATGTCCTACTGTACCGTCTGCACACAGAAATAGACTGGATGTGACAATATTAAATGTCATACTGTACCATCTGCATACAGAAATAGCCTGGATGTTACAATATTAAATGTCATACTGTACCATCTGCACACAGAAATAGCCTGGATGTGACAATATTAAATGTCATACTGTATTATCTGCATACAGAAATAGCCTGGATGTGACAATATTAAATGTCCTACTGTACCGTCTGCATAGAGAAATAGCCTGGATGTGACAATATTAAATTTCTTACTGTACTGTCTGCATACAGAAATAGCCTGGATGTGACAATATTAAATGTCCTACTGTACCATCTGCATACAGAAATAGCCTGGATGTGACAATATTAAATGTCCTACTGTACCGTCTGCATAGAGAAATAGCCTGGATGTGACAATATTAAATGTCTTACTGTACCGTCTGCATACAGAAATAGCCTGGATGTGACAATATTAAATGTCCTACTGTACCGTCTGCATAGAGAAATAGCCTGGATGTGACAATATTAAATGTCGTACTGTACCGTCTGCATACAGAAATATCCTGGATGTGACAATATTAAATGTCGTACTGTACCATCTGCATACAGAAATAGCCTGGATGTGACAATATTAAATGTTGTACTGTACCATCTTCATAGAGAAATAGCCTGGATGTGACAATATTAAATGTCCTACTGTACCGTCTGCATACAGAAATAGCCTAGATGTGACTATATTAAATGTCCTACTGTACCGTCTGCATACAGAAATAGCCTGGATGTGACAATATTAAATGTCCTACTGTACCATCTGCATAGAGAAATAGCCTGGATGTGACAATATTAAATGTCCTACTGTACCGTCTGCATACAGAAATAGCCTGGATGTGACAATATTAAATGTCTTACTGTACCATCTGCATACAGAAATAGCCTGGATGTGACAATATTAAATGTCCTACTGTACCGTGTGCATACAGAAATAGCCTGGATGTGACAATATTAAATGTCGTACTGTACCGTCTGCATAGAGAAATAGTCTGGATGTGACAATATTAAATGTCGTACTGTACCATCTGCATACAGAAATAGCCTGGATGTGACAATATTAAATGTTGTACTGTACCATCTTCATAGAGAAATAGCCTGGATGTGACAATATTAAATGTCCTACTGTACCGTCTGCATACAGAAATAGCCTGGATGTGACAATATTAAATGTCGTACTGTACTGTCTGCATACAGAAATAGCCTGGATGTGACAATATTAAATGTCTTACTGTACCATCTGCATACAGAAATAGCCTGGATGTGACAATATTAAATATCCTACTGTACCGTCTGCATACAGAAATAGCCTGGATGTGACAATATTAAATGTTGTACTGTACCATCTTCATAGAGAAATAGCCTGGATGTGACAATATTAAATGTCCTACTGTACCGTCTGCATAGAGAAATAGCCTGGATGTGACAATATTAAATGTCTTACTGTACCGTCTGCATACAGAAATAGCCTGGATGTGACAATATTAAATGTCCTACTGTACCGTCTGCATAGAGAAATAGCCTGGATGTGACAATATTAAATGTCGTACTGTACCGTCTGCATAGAGAAATAGCCTGGATGTGACAATATTAAATGTCGTACTGTACCATCTGCATACAGAAATAGCCTGGATGTGACAATATTAAATGTTGTACTGTACCATCTTCATAGAGAAATAGCCTGGATGTGACAATATTAAATGTCCTACTGTACCGTCTGCATACAGAAATAGCCTAGATGTGACTATATTAAATGTCCTACTGTACCGTCTGCATACAGAAATAGCCTGGATGTGACAATATTAAATGTCCTACTGTACCATCTGCATAGAGAAATAGCCTGGATGTGACAATATTAAATGTCCTACTGTACCGTCTGCACACAGAAATAGCCTGGATGTGACAATATTAAATGTCTTACTGTACCATCTGCATACAGAAATAGCCTGGATGTGACAATATTAAATGTCCTACTGTACCGTGTGCATACAGAAATAGCCTGGATGTGACAATATTAAATGTCGTACTGTACCGTCTGCATAGAGAAATAGTCTGGATGTGACAATATTAAATGTCGTACTGTACCATCTGCATACAGAAATAGCCTGGATGTGACAATATTAAATGTTGTACTGTACCATCTTCATAGAGAAATAGCCTGGATGTGACAATATTAAATGTCCTACTGTACCGTCTGCATACAGAAATAGCCTGGATGTGACAATATTAAATGTCCTACTGTACTGTCTGCATACAGAAATAGCCTGGATGTGACAATATTAAATGTCTTACTGTACCATCTGCATACAGAAATAGCCTGGATGTGACAATATTAAATATCCTACTGTACCGTCTGCATACAGAAATAGCCTGGATGTGACAATATTAAATGTCCTACTGTACCGTCTGCATACAGAAATAGCCTGGATGTGACAATATTAAATGTCCTACTGTACCATCTGCATAGAGAAATAGCCTGGATGTGACAATATTAAATGTCTTACTGTACCGTCTGCATACAGAAATAGCCTGGATGTGACAATATTAAATGTCCTACTGTACCGTCTGCATACAGAAATAGCCTGGATGTGACAATATTAAATGTCCTACTGTACCGTCTGCATACAGAAATAGCCTGGATGTGACAATATTAAATGTCCTACTGTACCGTCTGCATAGAGAAATAGCCTGGATGTGACAATATTAAATGTCCTACTGTACCATCTGCATAGAGAAATAGCCTGGATGTGACAATATTAAATGTCTTACTGTACCGTCTGCATAGAGAAATAGCCTGGATGTGACAATATTAAATGTCCTACTGTACCGTCTGCATAGAGAAATAGCCTGGATGTGACAATATTAAATGTCCTACTGTACCGTCTGCATACAGAAATAGCCTGGATGTGACAATATTAAATGTCCTACTGTACCGTCTGCATACAGAAATAGCCTGGATGTGACAATATTAAATGTCCTACTGTACCGTCTGCATACAGAAATAGCCTGGATGTGACAATATTAAATGTCCTACTGTACCATCTGCATACAGAAATAGCCTGGATGTGACAATATTAAATGTTGTACTGTACCATCTTCATAGAGAAATAGCCTGGATGTGACAATATTAAATGTCCTACTGTACCATCTTCATACAGAAATAGCCTGGATGTGACAATATTAAATGTTGTACTGTACCATCTTCATAGAGAAATAGCCTGGATGTGACAATATTAAATGTCCTACTGTACCATCTGCATACAGAAATAGCCTGGATGTGACAATATTAAATGTCATACTGTATTATCTGCATACAGAAATAGCCTGGATGTGACAATATTAAATGTCGTACTGTACCATCTGCACACAGAAATAGCCTGGATGTGACAATATTAAATGTCATACTGTATTATCTGCATACAGAAATAGCCTGGATGTGACAATATTAAATGTCCTACTGTACCGTCTGCATAGAGAAATAGCCTGGATGTAACAATATTCAATTTCTTACTGTACCATCTGCATACAGAAATAGCCTGGATGTGACAATATTAAATGTCCTACTGTACCGTCTGCATACAGAAATAGCCTAGATGTGACAATATTAAATGTCCTACTGTACCATCTGCATACAGAAATAGCCTGGATGTGACAATAATAAATGTCCTACTGTACCGTCTGCATACAGAAACAGCCTGGATGTGACAATATCAAATGTCCTACTGTACCATCTGCATAGAGAAATAGCCTGGATGTGACAATATTAAATGTCCTACTGTACCATCTGCATAGAGAAATAGCCTGGATGTGACAATATTAAATGTCCTACTGTACCGTCTGCATACAGAAATAGCCTGGATGTGACAATATTAAATGTCCTACTGTACCGTCTGCATAGAGAAATGGCCTGGATGTGACAATATTAAATGTCGTACTGTACCATCTGCATACAGAAATAGCCTGGATGTGACAATATTAAATGTTGTACTGTACCATCTTCATAGAGAAATAGCCTGGATGTGACAATATTAAATGTCCTACTGTACCGTCTGCATACAGAAATAGCCTGGATGTGACAATATTAAATGTCCTACTGTACCGTCTGCATACAGAAATAGCCTGGATGTGACAATATTAAATGTCTTACTGTACCATCTGCATACAGAAATAGCCTGGATGTGACAATATTAAATGTCCTACTGTACCGTCTGCATACAGAAATAGCCTGGATGTGACAATATTAAATGTCGTACTGTACCGTCTGCATAGAGAAATAGCCTGGATGTGACAATATTAAATGTCGTACTGTACCATCTGCATACAGAAATAGCCTGGATGTGACAATATTAAATGTTGTACTGTACCATCTTCATAGAGAAATAGCCCGGATGTGACAATATTAAATGTCCTACCGTACCGTCTGCATACAGAAATAGCCCAGATGTGACTATATTAAATGTCCTACCGTACCGTCTGCATACAGAAATAGCCCAGATGTGACTATATCAAATGTCCTACTGTACCGTCTGCATACAGAAATAGCCTGGATGTGACAATATTAAATGTCCTACTGTACCGTCTGCACACAGAAATAGCCTGGATGTGACAATATTAAATGTCCTACTGTACCATCTGCATACAGAAATAGCCTGGATGTTACAATATTAAATGTCATACTGTATTATCTGCATACAGAAATAGCCTGGATGTGACAATATTAAATGTCGTACTGTACCATCTGCACACAGAAATAGCCTGGATGTGACAATATTAAATGTCATACTGTATTATCTGCATACAGAAATAGCCTGGATGTGACAATATTAAATGTCCTACTGTACCATCTGCATACAGAACTAGCCTGGATGTGACAATATTAAATGTCGTACTGTACCATCTTCATAGAGAAATAGCCTGGATGTGACAATATTAAATGTCCTACTGTACCATCTGCATACAGAAATAGCCTGGATGTGACAATATTAAATGTCCTACTGTACCGTCTGCATAGAAAAATAGCCTGGATGTGACAATATTAAATTTCTTACTGTACCATCTGCATACAGAAATAGCCTGGATGTGACAATATTAAATGTCCTACTGTACCATCTGCATACAGAAATAGCCTAGATGTGACAATATTAAATGTCCTACCGTACCATCTGCATACAGAAATAGCCTGGATGTGACAATATTAAATGTCTTACTGTACCATCTGCATACAGAAATAGCCTGGATGTGACAATAATAAATGTCCTACTGTACCGTCTGCATACAGAAATAGCCTGGATGTGACAATATTAAATGTCCTACTGTACCATCTGCATAGAGAAATAGCCTGGATGTGACAATATTAAATGTCCTACTGTACCGTCTGCATACAGAAATAGCCTGGATGTGACAATATTAAATGTCGTACTGTACCGTCTGCATAGAGAAATAGCCTGGATGTGACAATATTAAATGTTGTACTGTACCATTTTCATATAGAAATAGCCTGGATGTGACAATATTAAATGTCCTACTGTACCGTCTGCATACAGAAATAGCCTGGATGTGACAATATTAAATGTCCTACTGTACTGTCTGCATACAGAAATAGCCTGGATGTGACAATATTAAATGTCTTACTGTACCATCTGCATACAGAAATAGCCTCGATGTGACAGTATTAAATGTCCTACTGTACCATCTGCATACAGAAATAGCCTGGATGTGACAATATTAAATGTCCTACTGTACTGTCTGCATACAGAAATAGCCTGGATGTGACAATATTAAATGTCCTACTGTACTGTCTGCATACAGAAATAGCCTGGATGTGACAATATTAAATGTCCTACTGTACCATCTGCACACAGAAATAGCCTGGATGTGACAATATTAAATATCCTACGGTACCATCTGCATACAGAAATAGCCTGGATGTGACAATATTAAATGTCATACTGTATTATCTGCATACAGAAATAGCCTGGATGTGACCATATTAAATGTCGTACTGTACCATCTGCACACAGAAATAGCCTGGATGTGACAATATTAAATGTCATACTGTATTATCTGCATACAGAAATAGCCTGGATGTGACAATATTAAATGTCGTACTGTACCATCTGCATAGAGAAATAGCCTGGATGTGACAATATTAAATGTCCTACTGTACCGTCTGCATACAGAAATAGCCTGGATGTGACAATATTAAATGTCCTACTGTACCGTCTGCATAGAGAAATAGCCTGGATGTGACAATATTAAATGTCGTACTGTACCGTCTGCATAGAGAAATAGCCTGGATGTGACAATATTAAATGTCGTACTGTACCATCTGCATACAGAAATAGCCTGGATGTGACAATATTAAATGTTGTACTGTACCATCTTCATAGAGAAATAGCCTGGATGTGACAATATTAAATGTCCTACTGTACCGTCTGCATACAGAAATAGCCTAGATGTGACAATATTAAATGTCCTACTGTACCATCTGCATAGAGAAATAGCCTGGATGTGACAATATTAAATGTCTTACTGTACCGTCTGCATACAGAAATAGCCTAGATGTGACAATATTAAATGTCCTACTGTACCATCTGCTTAGAGAAATAGCCTGGATGTGACAATAATAAATGTCCTACTGTACCGTCTGCATACAGAAATAGCCTGGATGTGACAATATTAAATGTCCTACTGTACCGTCTGCATAGAGAAATGGCCTGGATGTGACAATATTAAATGTCGTACTGTACCATCTGCATACAGAAATAGCCTGGATGTGACAATATTAAATGTTGTACTGTACCACCTTCATAGAGAAATAGCCTGGATGTGACAATATTACATGTCCTACTGTACCGTCTGCATACAGAAATAGCCTGGATGTGACAATATTAAATGTCATACTGTACTGTCTGCATACAGAAATAGCCTGGATGTGACAATATGAAATGTCTTACTGTACCATCTGCATACAGAAATAGCCTGGATGTGACAGTATTAAATGTCCTACTGTACCGTCTGCATACAGAAATAGCCTGGATGTGACAATATTAAATGTCCTACTGTACCGTCTGCATACAGAAATAGCCTGGATGTGACAATATTAAATGTCCTACTGTACCGTCTGCATAGAGAAATAGCCTGGATGTGACAATATTAAATGTCCTACTGTACCGTCTGCATAGAGAAATAGCCTGGATGTGACAATATTAAATGTCCTACTGTACCATCTGCATACAGAAATAGCCTGGATGTGACAATATTAAATGTCCTACTGTACCATCTGCATAGAGAAATAGCCTGGATGTGACAATATTAAATGTCCTACTGTACCGTCTGCATAAAGAAATAGCCTGGATGTGACAATATTAAATGTCGTACTGTACCGTCTGCATAAAGAAATAGCCAGGATGTGACAATATTAAATGTCGTACTGTACCATCTGCATACAGAAATAGCCTGGATGTGACAATATTAAATGTTGTACTGTACCATTTTCATATAGAAATAGCCTGGATGTGACAATATTAAATGTCCTACTGTACCGTCTGCATACATAAATAGCCTGGATGTGACAATATTAAATGTCCTACTGTACTGTCTGCATACATAAATAGCCTGGATGTGACAATATTAAATGTCTTACTGTACCATCTGCATACAGAAATAGCCTCGATGTGACAGTATTAAATGTCCTACTGTACCATCTGCATACAGAAATAGCCTGGATGTGACAATATTAAATGTCCTACTGTACTGTCTGCATACAGAAATAGCCTGGATGTGACAATATTAAATGTCCTACTGTACTGTCTGCATACAGAAATAGCCTGGATGTGACAATATTAAATGTCCTACTGTACCATCTGCACACAGAAATAGCCTGGATGTGACAATATTAAATATCCTACGGTACCATCTGCATACAGAAATAGCCTGGATGTGACAATATTAAATGTCATACTGTATTATCTGCATACAGAAATAGCCTGGATGTGACCATATTAAATGTCGTACTGTACCATCTGCACACAGAAATAGCCTGGATGTGACAATATTAAATGTCATACTGTATTATCTGCATACAGAAATAGCCTGGATGTGACAATATTAAATGTCGTACTGTACCGTCTGCATAGAGAAATAGCCTGGATGTGACAATATTAAATGTCGTACTGTACCGTCTGCATAGAGAAATAGCCTGGATGTGACAATATTAAATGTCATACTGTACCATCTGCATACAGAAATAGCCTGGATGTGACAATATTAAATGTTGTACTGTACCATCTTCATAGAGAAATAGCCTGGATGTGACAATATTAAATGTCCTACTGTACCGTCTGCATACAGAAATAGCCTAGATGTGACAATATTAAATGTCCTACTGTACCATCTGCATAGAGAAATAGCCTGGATGTGACAATATTAAATGTCTTACTGTACCGTATGCATACAGAAATAGCCTGGATGTGACAATATTAAATGTCGTACTGTACCGTCTGCATAGAGAAATGGCCTGGATGTGACAATATTAAATGTCGTACTGTACCATCTGCAAACAGAAATAGCCTGGATGTGACAATATTAAATGTTGTACTGTACCACCTTCATAGAGAAATAGCCTGGATGTGACAATATTAAATGTCCTACTGTACCGTCTGCATACAGAAATAGCCTGGATGTGACAATATTAAATGTCCTACTGTACTGTCTGCATACAGAAATAGCCTGGATGTGACAATATGAAATGTCTTACTGTACCATCTGCATACAGAAATAGCCTGGATGTGACAGTATTAAATGTCCTACTGTACCGTCTGCATACAGAAATAGCCTGGATGTGACAATATTAAATGTCCTACTGTACCGTCTGCATACAGAAATAGCCTGGATGTGACAATATTAAATGTCCTACTGTACCGTCTGCATAGAGAAATAGCCTGGATGTGACAATATTAAATGTCCTACTGTACTGTCTGCATACAGAAATAGCCTGGATGTGACAATATTAAATGTCCTACTGTACTGTCTGCATACAGAAATAGCCTGGATGTGACAATATTAAATGTCCTACTGTACCATCTGCACACAGAAATAGCCTGGATGTGACAATATTAAATGTCCTACTGTACCATCTGCATACAGAAATAGCCTGGATGTGACAATATTAAATGTCCTACTGTACCATCTGCATAGAGAAATAGCCTGGATGTGACAATATTAAATGTCTTACTGTACCGTCTGCATACAGAAATAGCCTGGATGTGACAATATTAAATGTCCTACTGTACCGTCTGCATAGAGAAATAGCCTGGATGTGACAATATTAAATGTCCTACTGTACCATCTGCATACAGAAATAGCCTGGATGTGACAATATTAAATGTCCTACTGTACCATCTGCACACAGAAATAGCCTGGATGTGACAATATTAAATGTCCTACGGTACCATCTGCACACAGAAATAGCCTGGATGTGACAATATTAAATGTCATACTGTATTATCTGCATACAGAAATAGCCTGGATGTGACAATATTAAATGTCGTACTGTACCATCTGCACACAGAAATAGCCTGGATGTGACAATATTAAATGTCATACTGTATTATCTGCATACAGAAATAGCCTGGATGTGACAATATTAAATGTCCTACTGTACCATCTGCATACAGAAATGGCCTGGATGTGACAATATTAAATGTCGTACTGTACCATCTGCATACAGAAATAGCCTGGATGTGACAATATTAAATGTCATACTGTATTATCTGCATACAGAAATAGCCTGGATGTGACAATATTAAATGTCCTACTGTACCATCTGCATACAGAAATGGCCTGGATGTGACAATATTAAATGTCGTACTGTACCATCTGCATACAGAAATAGCCTGGATGTGACAATATTAAATGTTGTACTGTACCACCTTCATAGAGAAATAGCCTGGATGTGACAATATTAAATGTCCTACTGTACCGTCTGCATACAGAAATAGCCTGGATGTGACAATATTAAATGTCCTACTGTACTGTCTGCATACAGAAATAGCCTGGATGTGACAATATGAAATGTCTTACTGTACCATCTGCATACAGAAATAGCCTGGATGTGACAGTATTAAATGTCCTACTGTACCGTCTGCATACAGAAATAGCCTGGATGTGACAATATTAAATGTCCTACTGTACCGTCTGCATACAGAAATAGCCTGGATGTGACAATATTAAATGTCCTACTGTACCGTCTGCATAGAGAAATAGCCTGGATGTGACAATATTAAATGTCCTACTGTACTGTCTGCATACAGAAATAGCCTGGATGTGACAATATTAAATGTCCTACTGTACTGTCTGCATACAGAAATAGCCTGGATGTGACAATATTAAATGTCCTACTGTACCATCTGCACACAGAAATAGCCTGGATGTGACAATATTAAATGTCCTACTGTACCATCTGCATACAGAAATAGCCTGGATGTGACAATATTAAATGTCCTACTGTACCATCTGCATAGAGAAATAGCCTGGATGTGACAATATTAAATGTCTTACTGTACCGTCTGCATACAGAAATAGCCTGGATGTGACAATATTAAATGTCCTACTGTACCGTCTGCATAGAGAAATAGCCTGGATGTGACAATATTAAATGTCCTACTGTACCATCTGCATACAGAAATAGCCTGGATGTGACAATATTAAATGTCCTACTGTACCATCTGCACACAGAAATAGCCTGGATGTGACAATATTAAATGTCCTACGGTACCATCTGCACACAGAAATAGCCTGGATGTGACAATATTAAATGTCATACTGTATTATCTGCATACAGAAATAGCCTGGATGTGACAATATTAAATGTCGTACTGTACCATCTGCACACAGAAATAGCCTGGATGTGACAATATTAAATGTCATACTGTATTATCTGCATACAGAAATAGCCTGGATGTGACAATATTAAATGTCCTACTGTACCATCTGCATACAGAAATAGCCTGGATGTGATAATATTAAATGTTAAATATAACAAAAAGACCAACGACTACATTTCCTGTGTGATGTATTCCAAATAGAATACATGTGTTTTACATATTTTAAGTATCCCATAATGCTGTAATGCTATATAGCCTATGTGTCCGTAGGGGCTTCCCTTTTCATCTGCAAAATAGATGAATCACACAGCTTTTATGCCGAGGGCCCCAGACAAGCGGAGACAAACCTCCTTTTCCCTCCATCAATGCAGCTGTTTTCCTTCTCTCGTTAAAGACTGTCACAGAAGCCCATCAAAGGCCATCCCCTCCGCACTGCCAAGGCAACAGGAAAACCCCCAAACAAATGAATCTGTCATCACAGGGCTGAAGACCGACCATCACTACGAGAAACAACGTTTCATCATTCTCTACATCAGTTCAGAGTGCTTGTTTTTCAGTGTTTTTAATCTTCTAATCTGCCATTGTAGATCCACAGAGAACACATGTGTGTTTTGGGGGGAGATTTGTAAGTTATTTGACTGCTGTTAGCCAACGTCACTTCTGGTTTCATGTCCATCCGTTGTTCATTGATGTTGGCGTTTTTATTGTTTATGGCGATGCTCTGCTCTACAGGGTGTATCTCCACGCCGAACATCTCTCCCTCCAGGGCGTTTATATTTGAACACAAAATAACTGTCGTCCTCATCTCTGGTGACAAGACCCACATGAACAAGCTGAGCTGAGATTCTTACTGATGAATCTATAAGTCACTTGATTGAAACTAAATGGCTAAATACTAAATGTAATCACAATGTGTAACTGGCAAGTTGTCTGTACGTTGGGTGTGGAATATATTTTAGTCGGAATTACCCATTTAACTTTTGGTGGTGGTTTGTGATATGTTATTGGCAATAAGATGTCTCTCAACTAAGTTGGTAGAGGAATTTACTTATTTTTAAGAAATGTCCAAGATGAAATGATACCATATTACTGCCGAATTATTGAGCCATGTTAGGTGTTAGCTGAGTGTGCTGGTTGTCTAATAGATTTCACTTCATATTGACATGGAGGTCATTAATTCATGTGAAGAACAGGGCTGTATTAGACTTATTTTCATGGCATTACAGTGTGGGAGTAGGTGTACAAAGAGCGCTATTAGCAGTAAACCTGACTTTACCCAAGATTCAATGGTGAGTATGCAAATTACAAGTCAGGATTCATCTATGGAGGCCAATCGAAATGATGAAATAGGCAGTGGGTCTGAGAAAGAAAAGTCTCCTCAGAATCCACTAATTAGCACGGACAGTGGAGTGTATATGTTGTAATTTATACTCATCCAGGGATGGTTTATTTACATCAATACCTTCAGCGCAGTAGCTTTTTGGTGTAAGAAACAAAAATAGATATTTTGAAAAGCCTTTTCTGGCCTTAGTTCATCCAACCCACATGCTGGTGGGGCCAGTGTATTCTCTGAACACCACACACACATCCAATCTGGGATTGTTGGACAGACTATGAGTGAGCTGGAACCATGACTGAATATAGAGTATATTCTGGTGTGGCAGGACCGTTTGTTTCTCCTGGATCACTGGGACCATGTCCCACTCAGGATGGGTTGTTTCTCCTAGATCACTGGGAACATGTCTCACTCTGGATGGGTTGTTTCTCCTAGATCACTGGGACCATGTCCCACTCTGGATGGGTTGTTTCTCCTAGATCACTGGGACCATGTCCCACTCTGGATGGGTTGTTTCTCCTAGATCACTGGGAACATGTCCCACTCTGGATGGGTTGTTTCTCCTAGATCACTGGGAACATGTCCCACTCTGGATGGGTTGTTTCTCCTAGATCACTGGGACCATGTCCCACTCTGGATGGGTTGTTTCTCCTAGATCACTGGGACCATGTCCCACTCTGGATGGGTTGTTTCTCCTAGATCACTGGGACCATGTCCCACTCAGGATGGGTTGTTTCTCCTAGATCACTGGGACCATGTCCCACTCTGGATGGGTTGTTTCTCCTAGATCACTGGGACCATGTCCCACTCTGGATGGGTTGTTTCTCCTAGATCACTGGGACCATGTCCCACTCAGGATGGGTTGTTTCTCCTAGATCACTGGGACCATGTCCCACTCTGGATGGGTTGTTTCTCCTAGATCACTGGGACCATGTCCCACTCTGGATGGGTTGTTTCTCCTAGATCACTGGGACCATGTCCCACTCTGGATGGGTTGTTTCTCCTAGATCACTGGGACCATGTCCCACTCAGGATGGGTTGTTTCTCCTAGATCACTGGGACCATGTCCCACTCAGGATGGGTTGTTTCTCCTAGATCACTGGGACCATGTCCCACTCAGGATGGGTTGTTTCTCCTAGATCACTGGGACCATGTCCCACTCAGGATGGGTTGTTTCTCCTAGATCACTGGGACCATGTCCCACTCAGGATGGGTTGTTTCTCCTAGATCACTGGGACATCCCACTCTGGATGGGTTGTTTCTCCTAGATCACTGGGACCATGTCCCACTCAGGATGGGTTGTTTCTCCTAGATCACTGGGACCATGTCCCACTCAGGATGGGTTGTTTCTCCTAGATCACTGGGACCATGTCCCACTCTGGATGGGTTGTTTCTCCTAGATCACTGGGACCATGTCCCACTCTGGATGGGTTGTTTCTCCCAGATCACTGGGACCATGTCCCACTCTGGATGGGTTGTTTCTCCTAGATCACTGGGAACATGTCCCACTCAGGATGGGTTGTTTCTCCTAGATCACTGGGACCATGTCCCACTCAGGATGGGTTGTTTCTCCTAGATCACTGGGACCATGTCCCACTCTGGATGGGTTGTTTCTCCTAGATCACTGGGACCATGTCCCACTCTGGATGGGTTGTTTCTCCTAGATCACTGGGAACATGTCCCACTCTGGATGGGTTGTTTCTCCTAGATCACTGGGAACATGTCCCACTCTGGATGGGTTGTTTCTCCTAGATCACTGGGACATCCCACTCTGGATGGGTTGTTTCTCCTAGATCACTGGGAACATGTCCCACTCTGGATGGGTTGTTTCTCCTAGATCACTGGGAACATGTCCCACTCTGGATGGGTTGTTTCTCCTAGATCACTGGGACATCCCACTCTGGATGGGTTGTTTCTCCTAGATCACTGGGACCATGTCCCACTCTGGATGGGTTGTTTCTCCTAGATCACTGGGACCATGTCCCACTCAGGATGGGTTGTTTCTCCTAGATCACTGGGAACATGTCCCACTCAGGATGGGTTGTTTCTCCTAGATCACTGGGAACATGTCCCACTCAGGATGGGTTGTTTCTCCTAGATCACTGGGACCATGTCCCACTCTGGATGGGTTGTTTCTCCTAGATCACTGGGACCATGTCCCACTCAGGATGGGTTGTTTCTCCTAGATCACTGGGACCATGTCCCACTCAGGATGGGTTGTTTCTCCTAGATCACTGGGAACATGTCCCACTCTGGATGGGTTGTTTCTCCTAGATCACTGGGAACATGTCCCACTCAGGATGGGTTGTTTCTTCTAGATCACTGGGACCATGTCCCACTCTGGATGGGTTGTTTCTCCTAGATCACTGGGACATCCCACTCTGGATGGGCCAGGTCTCAGTAATGTCACAAGGTTCAAATCTCATGCTCTTCTCATGCCCACACTGACAGGTGGATCCCGTAAAAGGTGTCTAGGCATAGCCCCTGGTGTTCTCCCAAAGTCTTTATATGCCCCCTAGTGGGGACAATTAGTTATTACAGTCCATGGTTCATTACAGTCATAACAAACTCATTGTTTAACACACACAGACAATAGTGAATAATGCGTAAATACGGCATTCTTATTGATTATACTGAATGAAGTCAGAAAACAATCAAATGGTTGGATATATAAAAATGAAATCAATCAAATTGAAAACAGAATCATTAAAAGGGAGAATGTTCTAATGGAGTCGAGAGACGTTGCTTGTATCTTGACTCGATATCCTGTTTGGGACAGAGAGACATACCCCTGCTTCCTTCTGTACAGGATAAAGCCATCAAAATCAATACCTGGGGTTTCTTATTTAGTCTCTGAGCCGGTAACACAGGGGAAACCACATGAGCAGAGATCTGAACAGACAAGCAGCCTGGCTGATGTTTAAGGCTTAATCAATGAAGAAACACAACCCATGACATCATTTGTCTTCCATGTGACATGAAATATGTTCTGAAACAATCGTTGTAGGAAAACACTAAATGTTCTCTCATAATAACATGAGATGATCATAAGGAAGAAAAATGTAGTAAGCTAGTCAGCTGCCGTTGGTGAATAATCACACTGAAAATAGCATCTTTAATGCACACAACTCAATTGAGAAAGGCTGGTTGCTGCTGTGTTTAATTAACAGGGATGTCTGCAAAGCAGAAATTATGTGATTGGTTGCCTGGTTGTTGAAAGCAGAACATTTTACCCAGGCTACATGCTATGGAGATTGTGGAAAGATCAAGAGATCTAGTTAAATGTGCCACTAACATGCATATTTTCTTGCCTTTAAACACTTTGAGGATAGGATCATATGCATGGGTTGATTATATACACCTGTCTAACAAGGACACATAAACAGGGCCTGAGAACACATCTGACCTGAGTGGTTGCTTCTTTGCTCTACAACCTAACAACAACCCTAACACCATCCCTAACCCTAACCTCAACCCTAACATCAATACCTAACATCAACCCTAACCCTAACATCAACCCTAACCCTAACATCAACCATAACCCTAACATCAATACCTAACATAAACTCTAACATCAATCCTAACATCAACCCTAACATCAATACCTAACATCAACCCTAACCCTAACATCAATACCTAACATCAACCCTAATATCAACCCTAACATCAATACCTAACATCAACCCTAACATCAGTACCTAACATCAACCCTAACATCAGTACCTAATATCAACCCTAACATCAACACTAACCCTAACATTAATACATAACATCAACCCTAACCCTAACATCAATACCTAACATCAACCCTAACATTAATCCTAACATCAACCCTAACCCTAACATTGACCCTAACGTCAACCCTAACATTAAGCCTTACAACATTTTAATAATAACTCTTACTGTAACCATTTTAGGCTGCCAGTATAACAAGATTCATGACAAAAAAGTGCTACAGTAAGCTTATGACTTACTACCTTGTACATCTCTAACTGTTGAACATTGTACAGTGGTGAAATGCATGAAACGCTCTGTGAACTTCAGCTTGCTGACTCCAGTAAATTGTCCACCTTTTCCTACAGGCACTACCTTTAACGTCTAAAACCATTAGTGATTTCTGTATCACTAAAGCAGTGCTCTAGGGCAACCATTTTCCTGCATTAATGTCCTTCTTCCACCGAAGAGAATCTAAGGCTTATCTTAATGCCTCTGTCAACCTTAGCATGCTCCATAAATAACTCAAGTCTTGAAGCTAGAATGCTGTACAAAGAACCAATTGAGAGAAATGATTCCTGTGGCACGTGGAAACTTTGAGAGGATAACAATTTATTATCAAGTACAAGAATATTAAACAAAACAACAAAAATCATCAGTTCATAAGGTTCACAAAATTGTTTTGCAGTAATCTGCATCATCTCACTTTTTGTAGGTACAGTACAGAGAACAACAAGCTTCTGGGATTTTTCCATGTTAGCTTATGTTTATAGTTTCTGCATGGTTTCGTAAATGTGAAACTGCTCTGCTGTCACCGAAGCGGAGTACAAGGCAATTGACAGGGAGTATTGGAGTTTGTAAAGTGCTTCTACCTCTTTGACACCACTCAATCACTCAGCCCTTCAATAGGGCATTGGGTCACCAGGAAGTTGTCCGTCTGAGGAAAGGGTCAACTGGCTTACTGCCAGTCAAAAGAGCGTTTCACTAGCCGGTAGAAGTTAAGGTTGTGCTCCCGGAGGTAGAGGCGTAGCTGCTGCAGCACAGTACCGTTGACCACAGGATGGGGGCGCCCTTTGGACTCGTGTAGGCAGCGCTCTCGCCCATCACTCCGGATACAGTAGAACCCCTTGGTCTGATTGAAGTAGAAGTTGGACGGCATTATCCTGGGTGGCAGGTTGAGGAAACGCTCCACTTTCTGCAGCTCGGGAAGGGGGTTCCGGATCAAAGTGTCTCCGTCCACGATGTGGATCTGCTTCAGTGGGAAGTGACGCAGCCAGTTACGCATATGCACGTCATATAGGCTCCGCTGAATGGCCTTGTAGCGGGTGTTCAGGGCTCCGCTGTGCACCAGCAGGTTCTCAATGGCCTGCACCGGCTTGTGGTTCTCCAGGCGGTTGAAGTAGACCTGGGTATAGTCCGAGATGACCCGTTCGGTCGGGTCCCGTAGGATCAAAAGCAGCTTAATGGAAGAGTTCATGGCACGGATGCGTTCTGGCGCTACGGTGGAGGTAAAGTAGCCTGGCGTCTTCTCCACCGTGATCTGGTGTGGGTAGGAATATGGCATCAGCTCTCTGTACCAATCAAAGCCCTTCACGTAGTTCTCCTCCCAGTCGAAGAAGTGAACCTCTGTGGCGGCAGCCGCGACTTCAGGGTGGATGTCTAGCATCTCCAGCAGGGCGCGTGTTCCCCCCTTACGCACCCCAATAATGATGCTATTAGGGGCACGCTGGCTAGTCCCCGGGGGCGGAGACAGACTGTCATTGGTCAATAGTCCAGTGCCCAGATCAAAACTCTGAGGAAACTCTGGCGAGGCAGCATATGTCTGAAGAACCAGGAGGAAAACGTACACCAGAGAGAAGGCCATGATGTAGGATGCAAGCCAAAACAAGAGTGGAGATGATCCAAGAGACCCGACAGAAAAGCCAAGATTGATGTCCCGTGGTTCAGCTGTGGATTATCGGCATGTCTCAGAGATCAAAGCCTACTGGAACCAAACAGGGAACGGCTGTCTTCGTCTGCCGTTGAGGAGATGGATGAGGAGAAATCACAACCTGTCCAGAGCACATCTGTAAAGACGGAAAACAAGAAAAGTTTTAATGGAATTTGTAAATGTAATGATTAGGTAATAGATCATTACAAATGATAAGCTACTCTAAGCCAAAGGCCCATTTGATTTTAACCTGACATGGCTTTTCAGTAATTAATACAATGTATGTCCATCTCAAGTGTTTCCTATCCTTGGGTTAACATTATTCTTCCACAGTGTTTCATATATGCTTTGGATTTAATATGCTATGGACCACATATCATAACTGTCCTACTGCCTCCAATAGGGAACCATGTCCTCTCTTCTGTATGACAGCATTTATTTAGTCTGTATTTTTATTATGTGACATTACAAATCCTATATATACTGTTGTAATATTAAACTTAAGACACTTACGATCCTGACAGGGCTTCATTAAACTATATGCTATTTTGTAATATCACTGGATAATGAACATGTAGACAACTCACTACTAAACATGGCTGAGATATGCGTTTGGCTAGTGCCAAAACACAGAGGCCACACACATTCATTTTGTTTTATTGTGCAGTTGCAAAAATAAGTAGAGAATTGAGTATATGATGTGAAAACTGGATAGCCTCTGTAAAGACATAACATTCTAATCCTACTGACCTTAAATATACTTTTATAAGGAAAACAACCTAAAAAAGCTACAGGTTGATTCCTCTATGACAGTCAAAACAACTGTGTTACTGTGAAAACATCCAATTCCAACACCAAAGGTCACAGTAAAGCTCTCCAAACAAACCACATAATTATTATGCACCAGAGAACAGGCTTGTTGACTGAATGCTACCTGATACACCATATTCACTGATGTCCAATATCAACCCGACCACAACTAGGGATGCACCGAAAATTCGGCCACCGAAATACTTTTATCACCGAAACAATACGGCCGAAATATGTTGTGATCTATTCGGATCCTCTGCACTTCATCACGACTGTACTTGATCCGCGTTATAAAGACCATTACTTGGATGTAGAAATAAAGCAGCGCGCACGAGAAATGATCCAGGCGGCGATGGATGCGGAGAACCCGCGTGGAGACGGAGCAGTAGCGCACGGAGCAGTAGGGCACGGAGCAGCAGCGCACGGAGCAGTAGGGCACGGAGCAGTAGGGCACGGAGCAGCAGCGCACGGAGCAGTAGGGCACGGAGCAGCAGCGCACGGAGCAGCAGCGCACGGAGATCAGAGCGCAGAAAAAAAGACTCGTCTCTCTGCACTAGATGAGGGGCATGCACCCTCGTTGTCTGATATGTTCAGTGAAATCCTGCAAGAAAGTGCCTCACATGGGCGTAGGTTTAGGGGGGGGGGACGCTGGGGACATGTCCCCAACAACATTTTAACATGACTAAATTGTCCCCACCAATATTTTAGCGAACTCCTTTATGAGTTTGTGAAGCGATTTGGGTCAATTCCGACCGCAGCGCCGGTACGGTACTAGAAACGCTGTAATTTGATTGGCTAAAAAACCTAGGGGAGGGGAGTTATCTGACACGCTATAAGTACACAGGATAGTGACTGAAGACAACGGTAAAGTTACCAGTGCTTTCTGTTAATACATACCCCATATGTTAGAATCTTGCAGTCACAATAAACAGTGGAAATGTTTCCTGTGTATATTTTGCTTATGTAATGTGGCCTATTTGGGATATCCCATTAGTAGGGGCGGAGTAGTGGCACCACCAGGGTCGCTACAATATATTGAATCTGACAAACAGCATTACCATCTAAAAGTTGAACGCCAGGTACTACATAATGATTTTTGTCTGCACATGGATAGGCCTATGCTAGTTAAACTTTAGTGTAGTATAAAAGCAACAGGCTATTGTCTCAACTAAACGCAAAAATAATCACATTATTCTCAGTAAAAGTTCACTTGCCGGAGGGGGGTGGGAGAGATGTCCCCACCAAAGCTGAGACCAAACCTACGCCCTTGGTGCCTCATATCCATAAATGCAATGGTACTAATAATTGGCATAATTTATTTCGGTGTTTCGGTTTTCGGTCTTGGTTTCCTCTTTTTCGGTTTTGGCCAAGAATTTTCATTTCGGTGCATCCCTAACGACAACCATAGCTGCTATTGAAGCTGTTCTCATATGACACAACAGCCTCAGCTCGCTATGGAGAATCAAAGTACCAATCTACCTCCTACTGGCTCATCAATCTACCTCCCACTGTCTCCCCACTGTCCTCCCACTATATCCCCACTGTCTCCCCACTGTCTCCCCACTGTCCCTCCTCTGTCCCCCCACTATATCCCCACTATATCCCCCACTGTCTCCCCACTGTCTCCCCCACTGTCCCCCCACTGTCCCCCCACTATATCCCCACTGTCCTCCCACTGTCCCCACTGTATCCCCACTGTCCCCCACTGTATCCCCACTGTCCCGCCACTGTATCCCCACTGTCCCCCACTGTCTCCACTGTCCCCCCACTGTATCCCCACTGTCCCCCACTGTATCCCCACTGTCCCCCACTGTCTCCCCACTGTCCCCCCACTGTCCCCCCACTGTATCCCCACTGTCCCCCCACTGTATCCCCACTGTCCCCCACTGTATCCCCACTGTCCCCCACTGTATCCCCACTGTCCCCCACTGTCTCCCCACTGTCCCCCCACTGTCCCCCCACTGTATCCCCACTGTCCCCCACTGTATCCCCACTGTCCCCCCACTGTCCCCCCACTGTCTCCCCACTGTCCCCCCACTGTCCCTCCACTGTATCCCCACTGTCCCCCCACTGTATCCCCACTGTCCCTCCACTGTCTCCTCTGTCCCCCACTGTCCCCCCTGCCCCCCACTGTCCCCCACTGTATCCACTGTCTCCCCACTGTCTCCCCACTGTCTCCCCACTGTCCCCCACTGTATCCCCACTGTCCCCCACTGTCTCCCCACTGTCCCTCCACTGTCTCCACACTGTCCCCCACTGTCTCCCCACTGTCCCCCACTGTCTCCCCACTGTCCCTCCACTGTCTCCACACTGTCCCCCACTGTCTCCCCACTGTCTCCCCAATGTCCCCCACTGTCCCTCCACTGTCCCTCCACTGTCCCTCCACTGTATCCCCACTGTCCCCCACTGTATCCCCACTGTCCCCCCACTGTCTCCCCACTGTCCCTCCACTGTCTCCCCACTGTCGCCCCACTGTCTCCCCACTGTCCCCCACTGTCTCCCCACTGTCCCTCCACTGTCTCCACACTGTCCCCCACTGTCTCCCCAATGTCCCCCACTGTCCCTCCACTGTCCCTCCACTGTCCCTCCACTGTATCCCCACTGTCCCCCACTGTATCCCCACTGTCCCCCACTGTCCCCCCCCACTGTATCCCCACTGTCCCCCCACTATATCCCCACTATATCCCCACTGTCCCCCCACTGTATCCCCACTGTATCCCCACTGTCTCCACACTGTCCCTCCACTGTCTCCCCACTGTCCCCCCACTGTCCCCCACTATATCCCCACTGTCTCCCCACTGTCTCCCCACTGTCTCCCCACTGTCCCCCCACTGTATCCCCACTGTCCCCCCCACTGTATCCCCACTGTATCCCCACTGTCCCCCACTATATCCCCACTGTCTCCCCACTGTATCCCCACTGTCCCCCCACTGTATCCCCACTGTCTCCACACTGTCCCTCCACTGTCTCCCCACTGTCCCCCCACTGTCCCCCCACTGTCTCCCCACTGTCTCCCCACTGTCCCCCCACTGTCCCTCCACTGTATCCCCACTGTCCCCCACTGTCTCCACTGTCTCCACTGTATCCCCACTGTCCCTCCACTGTCTCCACTGTCCCTCCACTGTATCCCCACTGTCTCCCCACTGTCTCCCCACTGTCTCCCCACTGTCCCCCACTGTATCCCCACTGTCCCTCCACTGTCTCCACACTGTCCCTCCACTGTATCCCCACTGTCTCCACACTGTCCCTCCACTGTCGCTCCACTGTCCCTCCACTGTCTCCCTACTCTGCAGGCCTGTGGGGTCTAGAATTGCACCCTAGCACTGTGGGTTCAGTAATGGTGCTCTGCTGTGATCGTCTGTGCTGGGAGCCACTTATGCAGTGTGACAGGTGTGTCTGCCTGTCAGCGTTTTCATGGCAGAGAGCTGCCAAGACCAATGCTAAGAGCCAGTCAGCCAGACGAGCGTTCAGTCTTCTCCAATTCCTCTCACTCTCTCTTAGCACACCACCACCAGGTATGAGACATTGTTTTGCTCCCCACTGGGTCACATTTCTCCATTCAGGACTCATATCTTTAGGTTTTCATTCATCACACAGCACACTCATCTCACAATCGGGCAGAACCTGTGACTTAGGCCCCTAGAAACTATTCAACTGAACGTTATCGTAGAGAGAGAGATGGAGTTCTGGCAGGTGACGGGCGACAGACTGGCAGTACATTTAGTCACAACTAGGTCAGACTCACGTTGCAATGGTGCAGTCAAACAACTGCAAAAATGGTTGCAAAAATAGCAATAAAAAAACATAGAATAAACATTATTTGATTTTATTTTTATACAAAGTATTTTAATGTCTTTGAAAAGACAGCGTACCTAATCAAAAATGCATAAACAATGGATTATGTTTTCAACTCTTCCAACTACTGACTTTTCACCCAACTGACAAACCAGACAAATGTGTACAGATTTTTTGTATCTCGTACATTTTATATAAAGGCACAAAGATGGTTGGGATTTATATGTGATAGATAAGCCTAGATAAGCCTAAACTAAAAAAAGGTTCTGAAATGGATCGATCTCAGTTGAAGAGTGGAGGCCCTGTCACAACACTCTTTAATCCGGACACCTGTGGACGTGTCCCTGTTATTGGATACAGCACATTGGCCAGTGTTAACTATATGTTTCAGGGTCAATTCTGGTGTTGAGTCCAGAAATAATACAACACAATAAACGTACAAATAAAATACCACCCAGAGGGGTAAAAGAACCCCAGTGTGGCTGTAAAGACCCAGAGGGGTAAAAGAACCCCAGTGTGGCTGTAAAGACCCAGAGGGGTAAAAGAACCCCAGTGTGGCTGTAAAGACCCAGAGTTCCAACAAAAACAATTATTATTGTTTTCTAAGGACATTTTTATAACTCTTTCAATATGCATATTTTTGCATTTAATTTTTTACTTTAATAATTGAAAACACATAGATTAGTTAATCAGTGGTCTATTTGAGGTCCCTGGTTAGGTTCACTGGTGCTTGTTATTAATATAATGTTACATAGGTTAGTTAATCAGTGGGCTATTTAAGGTCCCTGTTTAGGTTCACTGGTGCTTGTTATTAATATAATGTTACATAGGTTAGTTAATCAGTGGGCTATTTAAGGTCCCTGGTTAGGTTCACAGGTGCTTGTTATTAATATAATGTTACATAGGTTAGTTAATCAGTGGGGTATTTAAGGTCCCTGGTTAGGTTCACTGGTGCTTGTTATTAATATAATGTTACATATGTTAGTTAATCAGTGGGCTTTTTAATGTCCCTGGTTAGGTTCACAGGTGCTTGTTATTAATATAATGTTACATAGGTTAGTTAATCAGTGGGCTATTTCAGGTCCCTGGTTAGGTTCACAGGTGCTTGTTATTAATATAATGTTACATATGTTAGTTAATCAGTGGGCTATTTAAGGTCCCTGGTTAGGTTCACTGGTGCTTGTTATTAATATAATGTTACATAGGTTAGTTAATCAGTGGGCTATTTAAGGTCCCTGGTAAGGTTCACTGGTGCTTGTTATTAATATAATGTTACATAGGTTAGTTAATCAGTGGGGTATTTAAGGTCCCTGGTTAGGTTCACTGGTGCTTGTTATTAATATAATGTTACATAGGTTAGTTAATCAGTGGGCTATTTAAGGTCCCTGGTTAGGTTCACAGGTGCTTGTTATTAATATAATGTTACATATGTTAGTTAATCAGTGGGCTATTTAAGGTCCCTGGTTAGGTTCACTGGTGCTTGTTATTAATATAATGTTACATAGGTTAGTTAATCAGTGGGCTATTTAAGGTCCCTGGTAAGGTTCACTGGTGCTTGTTATTAATATAATGTTACATAGGTTGGTTAATCAGTGGGCTATTTAAGGTCCCTGGTTAAGTTCACAGGTGCTTGTTATTAATATAATGTTACATAGGTTAGTTAATCAGTGGGCTATTTAAGGTCCCTGGTTAGGTTCACAGGTGCTTGTTATTAATATAATGTTACATAGGTTAGTTAATCAGTGGGCTATTTAAGGTCCCTGGTTAGGTTCACAGGTGCTTGTTATTAATATAATGTTACATAGGTTAGTTAATCAGTGGGCTATTTAAGGTTCCTGGTTAGGTTCACTGGTGCTTGTTATTAATATAATGTTACATAGGTTAGTTAATCAGTGGGCTATTTAAGGTCCCTGGTTAGGTTCACAGGTGCTTGTTATTAATATAATTTTACATAGGTTAGTTAATCAGTGGGCTATTTAAGGTCCCTGGTTAGGTTCACAGGTGCTTGTTATTAATATAATGTTACATAGGTTAGTTAATCAGTGGGCTATTTAAGGTCCCTGGTTAGGTTCACTGGTGCTTGTTATTAATATAATGTTACATAGGTTAGTTAATCAGTGGGCTATTTAAGGTCCCTGGTTAGGTTCACTGGTGCTTGTTATTAATATAATGTTACATAGGTTAGTTAATCAGTGGGCTATTTAAGGTCCCTGGTTAGGTTCACTGGTGTTTGTTATTAATATAATGTTACATAGGTTAGTTAATCAGTGGGCTATTTAAGGTCCCTGTTTAGGTTCACTGGTGCTTGTTATTAATATAATGTTACATAGGTTAGTTAATCAGTGGACTATTTAAGGTCCCTGGTTAGGTTCACTGGTGCTTGTTATTAATATAATGTTACATAGGTTAGTTAATCAGTGGTCTATTTAAGGTCCCTGGTTAGGTTCACTGGTGCTTGTGGTTAATTAAATGTTACAGACGTTATAGAGGTGAGTGAAGTGTTTTTGTATATGTCGTTGTGCACTGTATGTTTAAGAAGTTTTAAGATGTTTTGTGTAAGGGCACTCCAACTGGATTCCAATATATGTTGTAGATCCCTACTCCAACTGGATTCTAATATATGTTGTAGATCCCTACTCCAACTGGATTCCAATATATGTTGTAGATCCCTACTCCAACTGGATTCCAATATATGTTGTAGATCCCTACTCCAACTGGATTCTAATATATGTTGTAGATCCCTACTCCAACTGGATTCCAATATATGTTGTAGATCCCTACTCCAACTGGATTCTAATATATGTTGTAGATCCCTACTCCAACTGGATTCCAATATATGTTGTAGATCCCTACTCCAACTGGATTCCAATATATGTTGTAGATCCCTACTCCAACTGGATTCCAATATATGTTGTAGATCCCTACTCCAACTGGATTCTAATATATGTTGTAGATCCCTACTCCAACTGGATTCCAATATATGTTGTAGATCCCTACTCCAACTGGATTCTAATATATGTTGTAGATCCCTACTCCAACTGATCCCCCTACTCCAACTGGATTCCAATATATGTTGTAGATCCCTACTCCAACTGGATTCTAATATATGTTGTAGATCCCTACTCCAACTGGATTCCAATATATGTTGTAGATCCCTACTCCAACTGGATTCTAATATATGTTGTAGATCCCTACTCCAACTGGATTCCAATATATGTTGTAGATCCCTACTCCAACTGGATTCTAATATATGTTGTAGATCCCTACTCCAACTGGATTCTAATATATGTTGTAGATCCCTACTCCAACTGGATTCCAATATATGTTGTAGATCCCTACTCCAACTGGATTCCAATATATGTTGTAGATCCCTACTCCAACTGGATTCCAATATATGTTGTAGATCCCTACTCCAACTGGATTCCAATATATGTTGTAGATCCCTACTCCAACTGGATTCTAATATATGTTGTAGATCCCTACTCCAACTGGATTCCAATATATGTTGTAGATCCCTACTCCAACTGGATTCTAATATATGTTGTAGATCCCTACTCCAACTGGATTCTAATATATGTTGTAGATCCCTACTCCAACTGGATTCCAATATATGTTGTAGATCCCTACTCCAACTGGATTCCAATATATGTTGTAGATCCCTACTCCAACTGGATTCTAATATATGTTGTAGATCCCTACTCCAACTGGATTCCAATATATGTTGTAGATCCCTACTCCAACTGGATTCCAATATATGTTGTAGATCCCTACTCCAACTGGATTCTAATATATGTTGTAGATCCCTACTCCAACTGGATTCTAATATATGTTGTAGATCCCTACTCCAACTGGATTCCAATATATGTTGTAGATCCCTACTCCAACTGGATTCCAATATATGTTGTAGATCCCTACTCCAACTGGATTCTAATATATGTTGTAGATCCCTACTCCAACTGGATTCTAATATATGTTGTAGATCCCTACTCCAACTGGATTCTAATATATGTTGTAGATCCCTACTCCAACTGGATTCCAATATATGTTGTAGATCCCTACTCCAACTGGATTCTAATATATGTTGTAGATCCCTACTCCAACTGGATTCTAATATATGTTGTAGATCCCTACTCCAACTGGATTCCAATATATGTTGTAGATCCCTACTCCAACTGGATTCTAATATATGTTGTAGATCCCTACTCCAACTGGATTCCAATATATGTTGTAGATCCCTACTCCAACTGGATTCCAATATATGTTGTAGATCCCTACTCCAACTGGATTCCAATATATGTTGTAGATCCCTACTCCAACTGGATTCTAATATATGTTGTAGATCCCTACTCCAACTGGATTCTAATATATGTTGTAGATCCCTACTCCAACTGGATTCTAATATACGTTGTAGATCCCTACTCCAACTGGATTCTAATATATGTTGTAGATCCCTACTCCAACTGGATTCCAATATATGTTGTAGATCCCTACTCCAACTGGATTCCAATATATGTTGTAGATCCCTACTCCAACTGGATTCTAATATATGTTGTAGATCCCTACTCCAACTGGATTCTAATATATGTTGTAGATCCCTACTCCAACTGGATTCTAATATATGTTGTAGATCCCTACTCCAACTGGATTCTAATATATGTTGTAGATCCCTACTCCAACTGGATTCTAATATATGTTGTAGATCCCTACTCCAACTGGATTCCAATATATGTTGTAGATCCCTACTCCAACTGGATTCCAATATATGTTGTAGATCCCTACTCCAACTGGATTCTAATATATGTTGTAGATCCCTACTCCAACTGGATTCTAATATATGTTGTAGATCCCTACTCCAACTGGATTCTAATATATGTTGTAGATCCCTACTCCAACTGGATTCCAATATATGTTGTAGATCCCTACTCCAACTGGATTCTAATATATGTTGTAGATCCCTACTCCAACTGGATTCCAATATATGTTGTAGATCCCTACTCCAACTGGATTCCAATATATGTTGTAGATCCCTACTCCAACTGGATTCCAATATATGTTGTAGATCCCTACTCCAGCTGGGAATTCCAATGCGTCTTTTGCATCACTTTGAACATCAGTAAAACACTTGCCGGCCTGTTGTGACCTGCAGACTCTGAGTTTCAGGCAGCTGTTTAGTAAAAGCTTACATCTTTTTATTTTTAGGCACTAATCTAGTCTCTGTCACTACCAAAGATTTTCAAAGGTGGTATTAGTAGCTCTCAAATTCACTTGAAAGGCACACTGGAAACTGCAAATGAGGCTTAAAACCCGACAGCAGCACGATTCAGTTCCGGTGTTTCAGTATTGGGCAGAACTGGTTGAAAACTTTCTGGGTTTTTAATATTCTGACTGTTCTTAAAAGAACCAACTGTAAGATTTTTGCAGTTAAATATAGTGGAAATACCCCAGAGCACCATGTCAATTCAGGGAAGAGATACATTAATTTGTTAATTGGAATTGCAGCATAGCTGTCTTCACAAATGTTCTATTCATCATCTCATCATTAGCTGTTTTCTGATCAATATACAAGATAGGCAAGTCTACCTAGAACAAAATGCATTTCAATTCAATTTCAACCTACAACCTAAATGATCAATGGAAACGTTGCACATTCCAGAGGTTGGCCATGTGTAGAGAGAGAATCTAAACGCAGATGTTCATTTTTCCTTAGCTTATCTGAATTAGCTTAATTGTAAGAAAACATACATTCATTAAAACATAATACAATTAGAATACTACACAAATAATTGATAGTTTTTCTAGACTTTCACAAAGAAATAGAACCCAATAAGATTCTTCAACTGTCTTTGTAAGGGAACCCTTTTATTAAATCCACAAACACATTTTTGGGGTTCCAGGAAAAACAGGTTTGTTCTGGATTAAACCCAAAAGGGTTCTACTTTGATGATGAGTTCATGGAAGCCATAGTTCCTAAAAGTGTGCAGCATTGCTTTCTAGAACCATATTAGATTTTTTCCCCACATGATGTGATAATAGACATTGAATGAAAAACTTAACAAAAGCAATCAAAACAATCAAGACAGCCACATGTTCACTTGGGCAATTGTTATGCTTTGCCTCCAATACCTATGACAAATGAGTCAACTGTCAAACACACGGCACTGTGCTGACCTTCTGTGATCTCATTTTACAACCTGTCAATGCCTTATTCTCTCACAGCGTTATCACAGAGAGCCTGCTTCTACTGTACTAATTATCATCCTAGCAGGCACAGATGCAGAAGCCACAGGTTTCTGGCTCCACGGGGACCCAGCTCCCACTAATTACTCAAACCAGCCAGCTAGCTATATGGAGCTATATGTAAGGCAAGAGCCAGAACAAATCCTCATTCGTATTCAGTGGTTTCCCTGTTCTGTTACATGTGGCAAGCAGCAGGCATTGTCTTGCCAAGTTTCTCTTTTTTAAAGACACCTCATTAGAGAAATGTTCATCCAGAACAATTATTGACTCAACGAAGCTTGATTTACAAGCCCTTTGTGCTATCAAAACAGAATCAATGTTGTGCATCGAACGTGGGGAAGTATTTTTTTCTAATAGGTGTGTGAGTTTATGTTTAATAGATCGAATTGGGACCAGAAGTCCTCCCAACGATAGTAAAACTAGAAACAACTGCCCTCATTAGAACATTTTGCCAGTCCCCAGAAGGACAGTCGTTTTCCAGTTTGGAGGTTATGTATAGAATGAAGCCAGGCCCATAACACCAAATGTATTTGAACATTTCAAACCGAAGACTGAAACGGGGCTGAGAAACTTCTGTTTGTGCTTCTGTGGAGTCATGTGTGAGAGCAGAGATCGTTAGTTTGTCAGCTTCCCTGAACAGTTTTCTGCACTCTGAAAGGAAACCACATCCTTATTAGTAGAAAGGATCCAGAGTCGCCCAAGTGTCTGACCAGAGAACAAGGCTGGACCTGCTGTGATACACTGTGTGGTTCTGCAGGTCACTGGGCTGTACAGTGGGGTCTTGTTAAACTGCTACCTTAGCCTAACGGAGTAGACACAGCTGAGGGGTGGTGATGGATTGGGTTCGGAGACGGGACTCAAAGCCAATCAATCGCCCCACTGGCCCCACAGCTGAGGAAATGGAATGGTCTGCACCATCTGCAGCTTACACTGACTGTTGGCTATGCTTCTCTACCACCTCGCCAGTCTCTCATTCTCTCTCTCTCATTCATACTTTTTAAGACTCTTTCTCAACTGCGGCGTTCTCTGTATTTCAAACGCCTTCTCATTTTCTTCAGGTGGCAGGTTCAAACACATACAGAAGGCACTTGCAAACGCGCACAATACTTTTTCAAACATTTTTTTTTTTTCGAACTCCAGGTAAGCATTGCATCAGTAAGGTTGCAAATAATGGTTAAACTGGATATCACCGTGCATAATAAACTCATTCACTGTGACTTCCCTTGATTAAATTGTATATTTTCGTAAAATAATATAGACTTTTCAGACACATACATGCACCAAATGCTTAATGTTCCTCAATATGTATAACATATTTCAAAAAGTAACAACAGACTTATTTTTTTCTGCACTTGACGTCACACATCTGTCCTATGAAGCACACAGAAAACTATTCAAATCACAGTACATTATTCAACGTTTTGCTATCCTGGGTTAATGCCAAATATTATTTTGAATATGTTAATGTAAAACATGACTTTACAATCCCTATATAGTGAAACAGAAGGTTATATTCATATCTACTCTCCCGCTCCCAATACCACAGGCTCAGGAACAGTTTCTTCCCTACTGCTGTTAACATACTGAGCTATGAAACCCTTTGGTAACCTGGCACTCACACTGCTACTTATGTATTTTACCTCCCATTTGCACAATGTACTGTTGTACTCCCATTGCTACCTCTAGCCTACACGCTGCTAACTTATTTAGCTGATCTGCCATTAGCACTTACTACTTACTGTTTGTTCTCCTCTAGCTACCTCTGGCCCTACACACTGCTAGCCTATTTATTATATTTACATAATACATCCTGTGGTACTCCTCTAGCTACCTCTGGCCCTGCACACTGCTAGCCTATTTATTATATTTACACAATACATCCTGTGGTACTCCTCTAGCTACCTCTGGCCCTACACACTACTAGCCTATTTATTATATTTACACAATACATCCTGTGGTACTCCTCTAGCTACCTCTGCCCTACACACTACTAGCCTATTTATTATATTTACACAATACATCCTGTGGTACTCCTCTAGCTACCTCTGGCCCTACACACTGCTAGCCTATTTATTATATTTACACAATACATCCTGTGGTACTCCTCTAGCTACCTCTGGCCCTACACACTGCTAGCCTATTTATTATATTTACACAATACATCCGGTGGTACTCCTCTAGCTACCTCTGGCCCTACACACTGCCAGCCTATTAATTATATTTACACAATACATCCTGTGGTACTCCTCTAGCTACCTCTGGCCCTACACACTACTAGCCTATTTATTATATTTACACAATACATCCTGTGGTACTCCTCTAGCTACCTCTGGCCCTACACACTACTAGCCAATTTATTATATTTACATAATACATCCTGTGGTACTCCACTAGCTACCTCTGGCCCTACACACTGCTAGCCTATTTATTATATTTACACAATACATCCTGTGGTACTCCTCTAGCTACCTCTGGCCCTACACACTGCCAGCCTATTTATTATATTTACACACTACATCCTGTGGTACTCCTCTAGCTACCTCTGGCCCTACACACTACTAGCCTATTTATTATATTTACACAATACATCCTGTGGTACTCCTCTAGCTACCTCTGGCCCTACACACTACCAGCCCATTTATTATATTTACATAATACATCCTGTGGTACTCCTCTAGCTACCTCTGGCCCTACACACTACTAGCCTATTTATTAGATTTACACAATACATCCTGTGGTACTCCTCTAGCTACCTCTCACCCTACACACTGCTAGCCTATTTATTATATTTACATAATACATCCTGTAGTACTCCTCTAGCTACCTCTGGCCCTACACCACTACCAGCCCATGTATTATATTTACATAATACATCCTGTGGTACTCCTCTAGCTACCTCTGGCCCTACACACTACTAGCCTATTTATTATATTTACACAATACATCCTGTGGTACTCCTCTAGCTACCTCTCACCCTACACACTGCTAGCCTATTTATTATATTTACATAATACATCCTGTGGTACTCCTCTAGCTACCTCTGGCCCTACACACTACCAGCCCATTTATTATATTTACATAATACATCCTGTGGTACTCCTCTAGCTACCTCTGGCCCTACACACTACTAGCCTATTTATTATATTTACACAATACATCCTGTGGTACTCCTCTAGCTACCTCTCACCCTACACACTGCTAGCCTATTTATTATATTTACATAATACATCCTGTGGTACTCCTCTAGCTACCTCTGGCCCTACACACTACTAGCCTATTTATTATATTCACACAATACATCCTGTGGTACTCCTCTAGCTACCTCTGGCCCTACACACTGCTAGCCGTTTTATTACATTTTCCTTTTGTACAATGCTTATTGTTTGTACTGTAGGCTACTGTATCTGTTTACCACTGGCACAGATGTTCTCCACTGGTGTTGTCCTCTGCACAACCGCAATTTTGCTACAATGTTGAACTGAATACCTGCACATTTAATTACCCATGTCAATTTCATATCCTCACACTGTTCTTTTGCACTTCTAGTTTGATGCAAACTGCATTTGGTTGTACTCTACTTGTACTGCCCAATGACAATACATGTGAATCACGTTATAAAGGAAACATATTTCATTCAGCATTAAACACTTCAAAAATCACACTCCTACTTGCCTTTTCTCTTAACCAAAATGAGTTTTTGCGAAACCGCTGGAACCGGCCTGATTTAAAAAAACATACACTGTCCTTGTATTATAGTACCACCAACAAAGTAAACAAGAAGATTGAAGATTGCCTGCAACGCCATTACATTATTTAATGAATGTCAAGGTTTGTTTCTATATGTGTTAAGGAGCATCCTTGGACTTTTACATCTCAATATATATATACATTAACAATATAATTACTAAGTTCACACTACCAATAGTTATATAGACAACATTTCAATTGAAATAAAATGAGATTAAAAAAAACTTTCTACATTTGCGAGTTGATTTGTTTTGCCATCTCAGCTTGCGGATAAAAATCAATAATGTTTTGCTTATTGATACAAATGGTGTTCTGGCTGCAATGGCAAAGTGGTAAAACAAATGTGTGAGTACTCTGGTTGCAGTGGTAAAACAAATGTGTGAGTACTCTGGTTGCAGTGGTAAAACAAATGTGTGAGTACTCTGGTTGCAGTGGTAAAGTAGTAAAACAAATGTGTGAGTACTCTGGCTGCAGTGGCAAAGTAGTAAAACAAATGCGTGAGTACTCTGGCTGCAGTGGCAAAACAAATGTGTGAGTACTCTGGTTGCAGTGGCAAAATAGTAAAACAAATGTGTGAGTACTCTGGCTGCAGTGGCAAAGTGGTAAAACACATGTGTGAGTACTCTGGCTGCAGTGGCAAAGTGGTAAAACACATGTGTGAGAACTCTGGCTGCAGTGGTAAAGTAGTAAAACAAATGTGTGTGTACTCTGGCTGCAGTGGCAAAGTAGTAAAACAAATGCGTGAGTACTCTGGCTGCAGTGGCAAAGTGGTAAAACAAATGTGTGAGTACTCTGGTTGCAGTGGCAAAATGGTAAAACACATGTGTGAGTACTCTGGCTGCAGTGGCAAAGTGGTAAAACACATGTGTGAGAACTCTGGCTGCAGTGGCAAAGTGGTAAAACAAATGTGTGAGTACTCTGGTTGCAGTGGCAAAGTGGTAAAACAAATGTGTGAGTACTCTGGTTGCAGTGGCAAAGTGGTAAAACAAATGTGTGAGTACTCTGGTTGCAGTGGCAAAGTAGTAAAACAAATGTGTGAGTACTCTGGTTGCAGTGGCAAAGTGGTAAAACAAATGTGTGAGTACTCTGGTTGCAGTGGCAAAGTAGTAAAACAAATGTGTGGGTACTCTGGTTGCAGTGGCAAAGTAGTAAAACAAATGTGTGAGTACTCTGGTTGCAGTGGAAAAGTGGTAAAACAAATGTGTTAGTACTCTGATTGCAGTGACAAAGTGGTAAAACAAATGTGTGGGTACTCTGGTTGCAGTGGCAAAGTAGTAAAACAAATGTGTGAGTACTCTGGTTGCAGTGGCAAAGTGGTAAAACAAATGTGTGAGAACTCTGGCTGCAGTGGCAAAGTGGTAAAACAAATGTGTGAGTACTCTGGTTGCAGTGGCAAAGTGGTAAAACAAATGTGTGAGTACTCTGGTTGCAGTGGCAAAGTGGTAAAACAAATGTGTGAGTACTCTGGTTGCAGTGGCAAAGTGGTAAAACAAATGTGTGAGTACTCTGGTTGCAGTGGCAAAGTAGTAAAACAAATGTGTGGGTACTCTGGTTGCAGTGGCAAAGTAGTAAAACAAATGTGTGAGTACTCTGGTTGCAGTGGCAAAGTGGTAAAACAAATGTGTTAGTACTCTGATTGCAGTGACAAAGTGGTAAAACAAATGTGTGGGTACTCTGGTTGCAGTGGCAAAACAAATGAGTGAGTACTCTGGTTGCAGTGGCAAAACAAATGTGTGAGTACTCTGATTGCAGTGGCAAAGTGGCAAAACAAATGTGTGAGTACTCTGGTTGCAGTGGCAAAACAAATGTGTGAGTACTCTGGTTGCAGTGGCAAAACAAATGTGTGGGTACATTGAAAAACTAAAAAAGATGCTTAGAATTTCATTACTACTATCTAACTACATTTACATGCTTTCCCACTACACACCATATTGGTTGTACAATCACGTTTCAAGAGATACACCACACAATTCCATTTCATGATTTATACTGTACCATAATATAAGTGTATGTACCATAGTAGTACCATTATATATTTTTGCACCGGTAATTTTAATTTAGGTGCATAGCAGTACAACATCAATCGCTTAAAGCTCAAATCATGTTAATCACACCTGTTCCCATGTAGCACAGTTATAATGGAATAGTGAGCATGACGTTTACAACACTGAGGTTTTATGAGCTTGATTTCCACTGGGTTCAGTATGAATAAATAATGAAAATTGATGCGTTAACTACAGTTACTCTCTCTGGATGAAGTCACCTGCCATATGAATTTCATGTAAAATGTAGATATACATAGTATAAGTAATGCTTTTTCATGGTCATTTTCAGATGCACAGGCAGAATGGTATTTTTTAATAGACATAGCTGGAAACATATGTCTACCTTCTACTTTTTGAGTTTTAGAAAACCCTGGACTCCTGGGCTTTGTGGGGTTAATTGAATATTGCCTTTTGCCAGTAATGCTGACTGTATCAGAATAAAGTACAATGCAATTAACATTCCCTCCACAGAGATCTGTGCAAACAAGGCCACTATCATTTACACGTTAGAAAAGGCTTCGCTCCAATCCTTCATTCCTCTCCCAACAGCTCTCTATTTTTAAGAAAACTATAACATGCCAAAGCAATAATAGAGCTGGCCCACATGAGAAAATGTTTCTGGGTAATACATACCATCTATGGTTCTAGATACATTACGTACAGTCTATGGTTCTAGATACATTAAGTACAGTCTATGGTTCTAGATACATTACAGACAATCTATGGTTCTAGATAAATTACGTACCATCTATGTTTCTAGATACATTACATACCATCTATGGTTCTAGATACATTACAGACAGTCTATGGTTCTAGATACATTACGTACCATCTATGTTTCTAGATACATTACGTACCATTTATGGTTCTAGATAAATTACAGACATTTTATGGTTCTAGATGCATTCCTTACAGTCTATGTTTCTAGATACATTACGTACAGCATATGGTTCTAGATAAATTACAGACAGTCTATGGTTCTAGATACATTACGTACAGTCTATGGTTCTAGATACATTACGTACAGTCTATGTTTCTAGATACATTACGTACAGCTTATGGTTCTAGATAAATTACAGACAGTCTATGGTTCTAGATACGTTACGTACAGTCTATGGTTCTAGATACATTACATACAGTCTATGGTTCTAGATACATTACAGACAATCTATGGTTCTAGATACATTACAGACAGTCTATGTTTCTAGATACATTACAGACAATCTATGGTTCTAGATACATTATGTACAGTCTATGGTTCTAGATAAATTATGTACAGTCTATGGTTCTAGATACATTACGTACAGTCTATGGTTCTAGATACATTACGTGCAGTCTATGTTTCTAGATACATTACGCACAGTCTATGGTTCTAGATACATTACGCACAGACTATGGTTCTAGATACATTACGTGCAGTCTATGTTTCTAGATACATTACGTAAAGCTTATGGTGCTAGATACATTACGCACAGTCTATGGTTATAGATACATTACGCACAGTCTATGGTTCTAGATACATTACATACAGCTTATGGTGCTAGATACATTATTTACAGCTTATGGTTCTAGATACAGTACGTACAGCTTATGGTTCTAGATACATTACGTAAAGCTATGGTACTAGATACAATGCGTACAGCTATGGTTCTAGATACATTCCGTACAGTCTATGGTTCTAGATACATTACGTACAGCTATGGTGCTAGATACATTACAGACAGTCTATGTTTCTAGATACATTACGTACAGTCTATGTTTCTACATACATTACAGTCTATGGTTCGAGATACATTACGTACAGCTATGATTCTAGATACATTACGTACAGCTATGGTTCTAGATACATTACGTACAAAGATTTGTTTCTAGCAGCAGACATGTGAAGTTCAAACAAGAAGTCGCTAGAATGTCCTCTCATCAACAAGTTGGATTTGGACTAATATACACCTAGAGGGCCCCCTGGTGGTGAAGAGGTACATGGCCATTTCTACCCAGGTAATAACTCAACTCTGTGTGTGCGTGGGTGTGATTAAAATACATGTTTACCAAAAATAGTAAATTGTAAATGATTTTGGCAGGTCAATAATATATATTTTTTTATTTAAAATAAGCATTGTGATAGAATTAGGGTTTAAAATAAGCATTGTGGTAGAATTTGGGTGGCTTTTAGATTAGGCATTGTTAGGGTGTGTTAGGTTAGAACTAGAACTTGTGTGTGTTTGTGTGTCATTATGTGAAACCTGGTTCTTCTGACTAAAGCAATTTGCTCAATAACACAATATAAAGTAAATGCATGGCTTCCTGCATCTCAAATGAATCTCAGAATTCCACAAACAACTACATTAATCCCAGTCAATGTTACAAAAAATACTGAAATGTTTGTAAAATTGTCAAAATGCTTTAATTCTCTTGATGATGGTGCCATACACATAGAAATTAAATGAACAGATTGTATTTCTGTATATCTATATATATACATGCAGCAGAAAACTCACACCCCACTTTGATTTCTGAAAGACATTAAAAAGGTGATGACAGTTTTTTGATTTCTGAATGACATTAAGCAAGGTGATGACAGTTCAAATGAGTCTGACAGCACAAGCTGTGTAAATGTGACTGTGTATTACTAGCTGTTAGGCTATTTCTAGGGCATGTGAGTAAGGTGATGACCGAATGTGCACCACATGTCCTCAGAGGCGTTCATTATGTGCTTCTGTGATGGGCTAATATACCATTAGCTGGACCAGTCAGATGTACGCCTTCAGCACAGACACTAATTGTGGTGTTTTAACAGTTTTAACTCTAATCTTCTGCGCTACTCTCTGGTTAAGTCTGTCGAGGAGTGGAACTCTTTTGTTCAGTTCACTGAAGTGGGCCTCACTGTTGAGAGCTGCATCACCCAATTAGACACCAGTCTGCCCACCATCTGTAGCTAGCAGCACTGATAGCTACAACTGAGTGTGTGTGTGTGTGTGTTTGCCTGCAACAGAGTACTCCCTGTGGACCACGATCCATGATGATCCATCCAAACGCCAGAATGCCGTAATAAAGATACCCTACAGCTCAGTGAGTTTGCAAACTGACTATATTACCTGGCAGACAAAATGAGCCATTGTATCAATATGCGTCTCCTCACTCTGAAACGTTGGATCATGTAAAGGATAAACAGACATGGAAATGAATGGTAGAGTGTCTAGCCTTCATCACATAGAATGCTTTATGCTACACCATAGAACTTCCAGAGTAACTTAGACATTTGTCGATAACTGATGATTTACTTTATGTGTCAACTGACGTTGTGTGGATTCCCAGGAGGTTTTCTGGCAGACAAAACAGGTTTCCTCGTCACCGCTGAATGAGCAGAGACAGCTAATCAGAGAGCATGCTGACTTACTCAGGGAGCCGGTCTACAGTCGGTCAGACATATTAGTGACACAAAAAAGCCTAGAACAAGTCAGTGGCCAGATTTCACTTAATTCTACCTGCCAGTTCCGATAAAACATCTAAGTTAGACAGAAAGAAAAAAATCAGAGGAAGAAAGACAGAACACAACCATGTTAACGCTGTTTTACATAATTAAAGAGTCTGATCTTCAATCTTCGGTCCAAAGTTTTTCTGAAGCTGAACACAAATATGAGTCAGAGACATGCACTTCCCTACTTAATTAAAACAAATTCACTACTGCTTTATCTCACATTCATTCTCTGAAAGGCTGAACTGTCATGCCTTTGGGCTAAAGTGAGTTCAAAAGAACCAACTGCAGAGCGTGATAATTGTTTGAGGTTCTTTAATTCAAAATAAAACAAGACATCCAATGAACATAAAACAAATAACTGCTACTAGAGACTTAATCATTTACAAAGGACCAGCTACATGGAACACGGAACTCACGACACATAACGTGACTTGGATATAATGAGAAGCAAACCACAGTGGAAACCTACAACCTAAATAGACTCACTGAAAACTGGTGAATAATTACAAACAACTAAATCTAAACTAAAATGGTGGCCAACCAAAATCTCCCCGGAGTTACATAAACCAGGTTCACTCTGCAGACTCCCAAAAAACCTCCCACATGCTGCAATACACACATTCATTATGGATGAATTACTTCATCAAATAAAAAGCAGGGCATCTTGTGATGAACTCCGGGAGACTCTTAATCTTTCATGAAGCCTATCTGATGAATAGTGTAATGATGGAAGAATAGTAGGGCGTGTTTTGTGCTGACAAAGGTTTTTACCACAGCAGGAGAAACGCAGAAAAGAGTTAAACAGATTTGACATTCCCGTAATCAGATACCAAATAAGTTTTTGATTACTGACAGTTGGTTTCTTTATCTTTAGTCTTTCATAATTGGCACATTATATGCCTGCAGTGTCAGAGTAAGAGTGCTGATAATGTCTATAATTATAAACTGACAGGTTGGGGTCGGATCTAGATCTGGACACAGAACAGGTCAGGTCGTCCCTGTTCAAATAATCTGATATTATATATCCGTGTTTCCCAACCAGGGGTGTGAGGACCCCTGGGGGTACCTGGCCTCTCCACAGGGGGTACCCGGCCTCTCCACAGGGGGTACCCGGCCTCTCCACAGGGGGTACCCGGCCTCTCCACAGGGGGTACCCGGCCTCTCCACAGGGGGTACTTGAAAACATTCATGACAGCACAGGGTTACTAGTGAAAAGGTGCTTCAGGGGTACAACAAGCCGAGGAAAACTCTGTTGCTAGTATGGTGACTGATAACGATTAGGAATATATAAACGTACAAATACAGTGAATATGGGCCCTGAAATATCCAACTCTTAACATGGTCTGGAGATGCTTCTTCCTTATTGATGCCTACGCAAACATACAATTTTCTTGTAAATGTTTGTAATTTCCTGTTTTATTCCTGTCTGGATCAACCAACCCTCCAGACACTTCCATTCATTTCACCTGATGTTATAATAGGCAAAAAGGAAATGACTATTTTTCATATATTTCTTTAAATCCAGCCTATTTTGACTTTGTGACTGTGAAATCTGGTAGAATCTATTGGTATGTGTTTATTATCCACACACAGGCTAACTTCCCCTCACCACTTCAAGCGCGTGTCTCACTGTTTCATTTGTCCAGATGTGTTTACTTCCTCATAACACAGCATGTGCAGATGTTCCTCATGTGATGTGAGGCTGTTTACTTGCTCATTACACAGCATGTGCAGATGTTCCTCATGTGATGTGAGGCTGTTTACTTGCTCATTACACAGCATGTGCAGATGTTCCTCATGTGATGTGAGGCTGTTTACTTGCTCATTACACAGCATGTGCAGATGTTCCTCATGTGATGTGAGGCTGTTTACTTGCTCATTACACAGCATGTGCAGATGTTCCTCATGTGATGTGAGGCTGTTTACTTCCTCATTACACAGCATGTGCAGATGTTCCTCATGTGATGTGAGGCTGTTTACTTGCTCATTACACAGCATGTGCAGATGTTCCTCATGTGATGTGAGGCTGTTTACTTCCTCATAACACTGCATGTGCAGATGTTCCTCATGTGATGTGAGGCTGTTTACTTCCTCATTACACAGCATGTGCAGATGTTCCTCATGTGATGTGAGGCTGAGAAAATCTCTGTGTAACCAACTGCAAACTTGCATAATTACTGATCTCCAAATCTCCAGATGGTATAGACTGCTATATCTGCCTTTGCCTCATATTGGACTCTGTTACCTGTTCCGGCACCATGGCTCTGGCAGTGAGCTTGCTGGCAGTTTTTTTGGTTGTGACAAATATGTACCTAGCAGGCACCGTGGACAAGATTTTTTGGGGGGTTTGAAGCTGGCCCTTCTGTGATCCAATGCAAAGTGCCAGGAGCTGGAGCAAATAGACTGCTACCACAGCTGGAGCAAATAGACTGCTACCACAGCTGGAGCAAGTAGACTGCTACCACAGCTGGAGCAAATAGACTGCTACCACAGCTGGAGCAAATAGACTGCTACCACAGCTGGAGCAAGTAGACTGCTACCACAGCTGGAGCAAATAGACTGCTACCACAGCTGGAGCAAATAGACTGCTACCACAGCTGGAGCAAATAGACTGCTACCACAGCTGGAGCAAATAGACTGCTACCACAGCTGGAGCAAATAGACTGCTACCACAGCTGGAGCAAATAGACTGCTACCACAGCTGGAGCAAATAGACTGCTACCACAGCTGGAGCAAATAGACTGCTACCACAGCTGGAGCAAATAGACTGCTACCACAGCTGGAGCAAATAGACTGCTACCACAGCTGGAGCAAATAGACTGCTACCACAGCTGGAGCAAATAGACTGCTACCACAGCTGGAGCAAATAGACTGCTACCACAGCTGGAGCAAATAGACTGCTACCACAGCTGGAGCAAATAGACTGCTACCACAGCTGGAGCAAATAGACTGCTACCACAGCTGGAGCAAATAGACTGCTACCACAGCTGGAGCAAATAGACTGCTACCACAGCTGGAGCAAATAGACTGCTACCACAGCTGGAGCAAATAGACTGCTACCACAGCTGGAGCAAATAGACTGCTACCACAGCTGGAGCAAATAGACTGCTACCACAGCTGGAGCAAATAGACTGCTACCACAGCTGGAGCAAATAGACTGCTACCACAGCTGGAGCAAATAGACTGCTACCACAGCTGGAGCAAATAGACTGCTACCACAGCTGGAGCAAATAGACTGCTACCACAGCTGGAGCAAATAGACTGCTACCACAGCTGGGGACCATTCCAACCATTACCCAGTGCTCCGCAGTGTGTTGGCAGGGTGTCCTATCAGCAAATCCATTCTAGCCCCAGATTCTAGTCTGTGAGGTGAGATATGCCCATCACAAGCAGTATGGATCAGTATTGACAGGAGTGCTGGAAGTCCATTTACATGCACAGCGAGTGACCTTGATCTGATACATCTGATACGCATGAGACAACCCTGCGTTGAGTTCCCCTGTAACAAAGCAACAGTTACCGCGCTTTGCCGCCTATCTATTTTATCCAATTAACAACGAGGGTCAAATAAACCAAGGGCAATGTTCACGCTACATTCTTTCATGGTTGCTAAGTCAAGCATCAAAATAGGATTCATCGTCTGCTAGATGTATGTGTTTTGTTCAGCGGCATTCTAAACACTGTCTATTCCTTTGGAAGCAAACAATGTAAACTGTCTCTGTGTGAAACTTAACCAGCGTCCTCGTAGTTTGCCACTCTCTAGGGGAAACAGATTGGAGGGAGACATGTTTATCTATAATGACAATCTCTAGCTCAATTTCCCTGCATCCCAGCTCTGGGTCCCCAGCAGAGGAGGACAGGAGCGCTAGAGAGATCTGATTGGGCCAATGTAAACAGCATCTGAGCTTCACCTGCTAGTCGTGGTAGCGAACTGGGCTCTGTCATTAGATTATTCCCAGCATGCCCTCCCCCTGCAATGCCACGCGCCAGTGCCCGTCTCTACCGGCTGGCTGGCGGTCTGGCAGATTTACATATTGCCAGGAATAGGGACTGTGAAACTGGGCCAACATCGCTCCAGAATCTTCATTCAACAGAACACTCCGCCAGCATTTAACCTCAGATAAATATTCAGGTAAATAAACATGGCAGAACTATTGGTTCTGGCACTTCTCTAGTCGGTCGGTTGGCTTTAAAGACATGGTTTAAAGGGAGGTATTAGTGGTGTGAAAAAGAATCCAGCACTTTAATATGAGGAAATCCACCTGGAGAGCTCATCAGTTTAAATCACTATAGGGTGACCTGTCGTCTGGAAGTGAAGGTGTGAAAACACTTGGTAATTATTTTTGACTCAAAGTAAATTCAAGCCAAGAGGGAAATAGCAATCTGATGTGTAGTAAACGCATAAACGGCTGCGTAAGTGATTTGTACAGCCTTCAGTGTCGGACTGAATCCGACTATGACTGTAAAATCCTAAATTGTTTGGACAAGATATTTTTTATCAATGGTCACCTGTTGCATCACTGTACTAATAAACAACCAGCAAGCACACTTACTTTACTTGAAATTATATTTGACCAATTTTACTAACATACACACACTAGTCTGACCAATCAGATGACCATTTACTAACATACACACACTAGTCTGACCAATCAGATGGCCATTTACTAACATACACACACACTAGTCTGACCAATCAGATGGCCATTTACTAACATACACACACTAGTCTGACCAATCAGATGGCCATTTACTAAACAAACACACACTAGTCTGACCAATCAGATGACCATTTACTAACATACACACACTAGTCTGACCAATCAGATGACCATTTACTAACATACACACACTAGTCTGACCAATCAGATGGCCATTTACTAACATACACACACTAGTCTGACCAATCAGATGGCCATTTACTAACATACACACACACTAGTCTGACCAATCAGATGACCATTTACTAACATACACACACTAGTCTGACCAATCAGATGGCCATTTACTAACATACACACACTAGACTGACCAATAAGATGACCATTTACTAACATACGCACATTAGTCTGACCAATCAGATGGCCATTTACTAACATACACACACTAGTCTCTACCTTTATGTGTCATATTAGAACAGTGTATAAACTGCCAGATTAAACCAACCTGCTCAACACAATATGTTCACACGTCCATTCAACAATTCCATAAAGCGATTGTGCTTATATATGAAACACGTGCAAATAAAGACAAAAAGAAAAGTAATTGTGACCCGCTTATCATATCTGTAAAGATTTAGAAGGCCAATGAAATAATCTTTGTTTGGTATTATGTGATTGTGTTTTATTAAAATGAGAAAATGAATGTAAACTATGAATCTGTACGCGTCATCCTCAATAACGAAACACTGATACATGAATGTAAATTCTCTGTACGCGTCATCCTCAATAACGAAACACTGATACATGAATGTAAACTATGAATCTGTACGCGTCATCCACAATAACGAAACACTGATACATGAATGTAAACTCTATGTATCTGTACGCGTCATCCTCAATAACGAAACACTGATACATGAATGTAAACTCTATGTATCTGTACGCGTCATCCTCAATAACGAAACACTGATACATGAATGTAAACTCTATGTATCTGTACGCGTCATCCACAATAACGAAACACTGATACATGAATGTAAACTCTATGTATCTGTACGCGTCATCCACAATAACGAAACACTGATACATGAATGTAAACTCTATGTACGCGTCATCCTCAATAACGAAACACTGATACATGAATGTAAACTCTATGTATCTGTACGCGTCATCCACAATAACGAAACACTGATACATGAATGTAAACTCTATGTATCTGTACGCGTCATCCTCAATAACGAAACACTGATACATGAATGTAAACTCTATGTATCTGTACGCGTCATCCACAATAACGAAACACTGATACATGAATGTAAACTCTATGTATCTGTACGCGTCATCCACAATAACGAAACACTGATACATGAATGTAAACTCTATGTATCTGTACTCGTCATCCTCAATAACGAAACACTGATACATGAATGTAAACTCTATGTATCTGTACGCGTCATCCACAATAACGAAACACTGATACATGAATCTTAACTCTCTGTACGCGTCATCCACAATAACGAAACACTGATAGATGAATGTAAACTCTATGTATCTGTACGCGTCATCCTCAATAACGAAACACTGATACATGAATGTAAACTCTATGTATCTGTACGCGTCATCCTCAATAACGAAACACTGATACATGAATGTAAACTCTATGTATCTGTACGCGTCATCCACAATAACGAAACACTGATACATGAATGTAAACTCTATGTATCTGTACGCGTCATCCTCAATAACGAAACACTGATACATGAATGTAAACTCTATGTATCTGTACGCGTCATCCACAATAACGAAACACTGATACATGAATGTAAACTCTATATATCTGTACACGTCATCCACAATAACGAAACACTGATACATGAATGTAAACTCTATGTATCTGTACTCGTCATCCTCAATAACGAAACACTGATACATGAATGTAAACTCTATGTATCTGTACGCGTCATCCACAATAACGAAACACTGATACATGAATCTTAACTCTCTGTACGCGTCATCCACAATAACGAAACACTGATAGATGAATGTAAACTCTATGTATCTGTACGCGTCATCCTCAATAACGAAACACTGATACATGAATGTAAACTCTATGTATCTGTACGCGTCATCCACAATAACGAAACACTGATACATGAATGTAAACTCTATGTATCTGTACGCGTCATCCTCAATAACGAAACACTGATACATGAATGTAAACTCTATGTATCTGTACGCGTCATCCACAATAACGAAACACTGATACATGAATGTAAACTCTATGTATCTGTACGCGTCATCCTCAATAACGAAACACTGATACATGAATGTAAACTCTATGTATCTGTACGCGTCATCCACAATAACGAAACACTGATACATGAATGTAAACTCTATGTATCTGTACGCGTCATCCACAATAACGAAACACTGATACATGAATGTAAACTCTATGTATCTGTACTCGTCATCCTCAATAACGAAACACTGATACATGAATGTAAACTCTATGTATCTGTACGCGTCATCCACAATAACGAAACACTGATACATGAATCTTAACTCTCTGTACGCGTCATCCACAATAACGAAACACTGATAGATGAATGTAAACTCTATGTATCTGTACGCGTCATCCTCAATAACGAAACACTGATACATGAATGTAAACTCTATGTATCTGTACGCGTCATCCTCAATAACGAAACACTGATACATGAATGTAAACTCTATGTATCTGTACGCGTCATCCACAATAACGAAACACTGATACATGAATGTAAACTCTATGTATCTGTACGCGTCATCCTCAATAACGAAACACTGATACATGAATGTAAACTCTATGTATCTGTACGCGTCATCCACAATAACGAAACACTGATACATGAATGTAAACTCTATATATCTGTACACGTCATCCACAATAACGAAACACTGATACATGAATGTAAACTCTATGTATCTGTACTCGTCATCCTCAATAACGAAACACTGATACATGAATGTAAACTCTATGTATCTGTACGCGTCATCCACAATAACGAAACACTGATACATGAATCTTAACTCTCTGTACGCGTCATCCACAATAACGAAACACTGATACATGAATGTAAACTCTATGTATCTGTACGCGTCATCCTCAATAACGAAACACTGATACATGAATGTAAACTCTATGTATCTGTACGCGTCATCCACAATAACGAAACACTGATACATGAATGTAAACTCTATGTATCTGTACGCGTCATCCTCAATAACGAAACACTGATACATGAATGTAAACTCTATGTATCTGTACGCGTCATCCACAATAACGAAACACTGATACATGAATGTAAACTCTATGTATCTGTACGCGTCATCCACAATAACGAAACACTGATACATGAATGTAAACTCTATGTATCTGTACGCGTCATCCACAATAACGAAACACTGATACATGAATGTAAACTCTATGTATCTGTACGCGTCATCCACAATAACGAAACACTGATACAAATCCACTGGCATAATATTTCCAGCTCTTATTTTCTGATGATGTTTCACTATGATGTTCTGCTCATGAATAATTAATCAGGGTCATTGGCTCACTGATCTTTGTTCTGCTGCCTCTGTGGCCCAGTGCTCATGGGAGATATGAGGGAGATATGAGGGAGATATGTGGGAGATATGAGAGAGATATGAGGGAGATATGTGGGGGATATGAGGGAGATATGAGGGAGATATGTGGGAGATATGAGGGAGATATGAGGGAGATATGTGGGGGATATGAGGGGAGATATGAGGGGCGATATATAAGGGGAGATATGAGAGAGATATAAGGGGAGATATGAGAGAGATATAAGGGGAGATATGAGGGGAGATATGAGAGAGATATAAGGGGAGATATGAGGGGAGATATGAGGGAGATATATGGGGAGATATGAGGGGCGATATATAAGGGGAGATATTAGGGAGATATGAGGGAGATATGAGGGAGATATGAGAGAGTTATGAGGGGGATATGTGGGGGATATGAGGGGAGATATGGGGGGAGATATGAGGGGCGATATATAAGGGGAGATATGAGGGAGATATGAGGGGAGATATGAGGGAGATATGAGAGAGATATGAGGGAGATATGAGGGAGATATGAGGGAGATATGAGGGAGATATGAGGGAGATATGAGGGGGAGATATGAGCAGGAGATATGAGGGGAGATATGAGGGAGATATGAGAGAGATATGAGGGAGAGATATGAGGGAGATATGTGGGGGATATGAGGGGAGATATGGGGAGATATGAGGGGCGATATATAAGGGGAGATATGAGAGAGATATAAGGGGAGATATGAGAGAGATATAAGGGGAGATATGAGGGGAGATATGAGAGAGATATAAGGGGAGATATAAGGGGAGATATAAGGGGAGATATGAGAGAGATATATGAGGGATATGAGGGAGATATGAGGGGAGATATGACGGAGATATGAGGGAGATATAAGGGGAGATATGAGGGGAGATATGAGGGAGATATATGGGGAGATATAAGGGGAGATATGAGGGAGATATGAGGGGAGATATGAGGGAGATATGAGAGAGATATGAGGGAGATATGAGGGAGATATGTGGGGGATATGAGGGGAGATATGGCGGGAGATATGAGGGGCGATATATAAGGGGAGATATGAGAGAGATATAAGGGGAGATATGAGAGAGATATAAGGGGAGATATGAGGGGAGATATGAGAGAGATATAAGGGGAGATATAAGGGGAGATATGAGGGGAGATATATGGGGAGATATAAGGGGAGATATGAGAGAGATATATGGGGGATATGAGGGAGATATGAGGGGAGATATGAGGGGAGATATGAGGGAGATATAAGGGGAGATATGAGAGAGATATAAGGGGAGATATGAGGGGAGATATAAGGGGAGATATGAGAGCGATATAAGGGGAGATATAAGGGGAGATATGAGGGGAGATATGTGGGGAGATATGAAGGGGAGATATGAGGGAGATATATGGGGGAGATATAAGGGGAGATATGAGGGAGATATAAGGGGAGATATGAGGGGAGATATAAGGGAGATATAAGGGGAGATATGAGGGGAGATATGAGGGAGATATGAGGCAGATATGAGGGGAGATATGAGGGAAATATAAGGGAGATATAAGGGGAGATATAAGGGAGATATAAGGGGAGATATGAGGGAGATATAAGGGGAGATATAAGGGAGATATGAGGGGAGATATGAGAGTGATATGATGGAGATATAAGGGAGATATAAGGGGAGATATGAGGGAGATATGAGGGGAGATATAAGGGGAGATATAAGGGAGATATGAGGGGAGATATGAGGGGAGATATAAGGGGGATATGAGGGAGATATGAGGGAGATATGAGGGAGATATGAGGGGAGATATGAGGGAGATATGAGGGTGCACACCCAATAGCCTCTATTATCGCCCATGTGTCTTGAAGCTAGAGTCATTTAACGATAGCCTTATACTTAAGATGAATCTTTAATTAGAGCAGTTGGTTGACCTGAGAGAATAAACACATAATGAATAGGCACAATGTGTGAGGTCTGTTGTTGGAATGGTGCAGTCCTGTCAATGCTGGTGTCCGTGTGGAAATTGGGTGTCTGTAAAGCTATTTCTGTTTCTTTGGTAAGCAGTTCTACATCGCCAGGACATGACTGTGAGACAGACTCTCCATAATCGTTTCAAAACGAGTACAGTTCATTGATTTCCATGAGAGTCATCTGCTATGTCATTCTATGTCATCGGTAGAATTATAGTCATTACATTATTCTGCTCTTATTTCCCGTATGTCTAACACCACCTGTGGGGCAGAAACTGTTGCCAGTGGAAGAAAGAAATAGTGCAGAGTTTCAGGTTTCACATAAATGTGCATTATCAGTCACACCAACTAGACCATGGACAACAGATGACAATGACACACCTTAGATCCTTTATAACAGTAGAGCCGGAGATCCTACAGGCTACAGCCATCACTACAACTAGACCAGACACATAGAAACATCCTGTGACACTCTGCCTTTAAAAATACAGAAACAGAACAGAAACAGAAATGCTGAATGTTATAATAGGAAGGCAACTCTGGCCCTGCTCTATATTATATCTCTGGCCCTGCTCTATATTATATATCTGGCCCTGCTCTATATTATATCTCTGGCCCTGCTCTATATTATATCTCTGGCCCTGCTCTTTATATCTCTGGCCCTGCTCTATATTATATATCTGGCCCTGCTCTATATTATATATCTGGCCCTGCTCTATATTATATATCTGGCCCTGCTCTATATTATATCTGGCCCTGCTCTATATTATATATCTGGCCCTGCTCTATATTATATATCTGGCCCTGCTCTATATTATATATCTGGCCCTGCTCTATATTATATATCTGGCCCTGCTCTATATTATATATCTGGCCCTGCTCTATATTATATATCTGGCCCTGCTCTATATTATATATCTGGCCCTGCTCTTTATTATATCTCTGGCCCTGCTCTATATTATATATCTGGCCCTGCTCTATATTATATATCTGGCCCTGCTCTATATTATATATCTGGCCCTGCTCTATATTATATATCTGGCCCTGCTCTATATTATATATCTGGCCCTGCTCTATATTATATATCTGGCCCTGCTCTATATTATATATCTGGCCCTGCTCTATATTATATATCTGGCCCTGCTCTATATTATATATCTGGCCCTGCTCTATATTATATATCTGGCCCTGCTCTATATTATATCTCTGGCCCTGCTCTATATTATATCTCTGGCCCTGCTCTATATTATATCTCTGGCCCTGCTCTATATTATATATTATATATCTGGCTGCTCTATATTATATATCTGGCTCTATATTATATCTCTGGCCCTCTCTATATTATATATTATATATCTGGCCCTGCTCTATATTATATATCTGGCCCTGCTCTATATTATATCTCTGGCCCTGCTCTATATTATATCTCTGGCCCTGCTCTATATTATATCTCTGGCCCTGCTCTATATTATATATCTGGCCCTGCTCTATATTATATATCTGGCCCTGCTCTATATTATGCTCTATATTATATTCTGGCCCTGCTCTATATTATATCTCTGGCCCTGCTCTATATTATATATCTGGCCCTGCTCTATATTATATATCTGGCCCTGCTCTATATTATATCTCTGGCCCTGCTCTATATTATATCTCTGGCCCTGCTCTATATTATATATCTGGCCCTGCTTGCTCTATTTATATCTCTGGTCCTGCTCTATATTATATATCTGGCCCTGCTCTATTTCTCTGGCCCTGCTCTATATTATATCTCTGGCCCTGCTCTATATTATATATCTGGCCCTGCTCTATATTATATATCTGGCCCTGCTCTATATTATATATCTGGCCCTGCTCTATATTATATATCTGGCTCTGCTCTATATCTCTGGCTCTGCTCTATATTATACCTCTGGCTCTGCTCTCTATCTCTGGCTCTGCTCTATATTATACCTCTGGCTCTGCCCTATATCTCTGGCCCTGCTGTATATCTCTGGCTCTATATTATATCTCTGGCTCTGCCCTATATCTCTGGCCCTGCTCTATTTCTCTGGTCCTGCTCTATATTATATCTCTGGCCCTGCTCTATATCTCTGGCCCTGCTCTATATCTCTGGCTCTGCTCTATATTATATATCTGGCCCTGCTATATTTCTCTGGTCCTGCTCTATATTATATATCTGGCCCTGCTCTATATTATATATCTGGCCCTGCTCTATAATATATATCTGGCCCTGCTCTATATTATATCTCTGGTCCTGCTCTATATTATATATCTGGCCCTGCTCTATTTCTCTGGCCCTGCTCTATATCTCTGGCCCTGCTCTATATCTCTGGCCCTGCTCTATATTATATATCTGGCCCTGCTCTATATTATATCTCTGGTCCTGCTCTATATTATATATCTGGCCCTGCTCTATTTCTCTGGCCCTGCTCTATATCTCTGGCCCTGCTCTATATCTCTGGCCCTGCTCTATATTATATATCTGGCCCTGCTCTATATTATATCTCTGGTCCTGCTCTATATTATATATCTGGCCCTGCTCTATTTCTCTGGCCCTGCTCTATATCTCTGGCCCTGCTCTATATCTCTGGCCCTGCTCTATATTATATATCTGGCCCTGCTCTATATTATATCTCTGGTCCTGCTCTATATTATATATCTGGCCCTGCTCTATTTCTCTGGCCCTGCTCTATATCTCTGGCCCTGCTCTATATCTCTGGCCCTGCTCTATATTATATATCTGGCCCTGCTCTATATTATATATCTGGCCCTGCTCTATATTATATATCTGGCCCTGCTCTATATTATATATCTGGCCCTGCTCTATATTATATATCTGGCCCTGCTCTATATTATATATCTGGCTCTGCTCTATATCTCTGGCTCTGCTCTATATTATACCTCTGGCTCTGCTCTCTATCTCTGGCTCTGCTCTATATTATACCTCTGGCTCTGCCCTATATCTCTGGCCCTGCTGTATATCTCTGGCCCTGCTCTATATCTCTGGCTCTATATTATATCTCTGGCTCTGCCCTATATCTCTGGCCCTGCTCTATTTCTCTGGTCCTGCTCTATATTATATCTCTGGCCCTGCTCTATATCTCTGGCCCTGCTCTATATCTCTGGCTCTGCTCTATATTATATCTCTGGCCCTGCTATATTTCTCTGGTCCTGCTCTATATTATATCTCTGGCCCTGCTCTATATCTCTGGCCCTGCTCTATTTTTCTGGTCCTGCTTTATATCTTACATTCAGACAGAATATAGAAAATGGTTGTAATTATCAGAGCACTCGTTTTCCACCAGAATCTGACAAATGACTGACATTCCTATTGCCAGTCATCTGAATAATCACTGGCAAAAAAAGAACATTAATTACTTAGTCTGAAAGACTACGGAGGTGTGATCATGGCCTTGATTTCATAATTTACCAAAACAACCATCATTTTCTTCACTCCACAGTTAATATGCAGTCGTCAAGGCGACTCACACATGCTTATGGTGACATCCCCCCATTGAATGTTCAATGATAAATTGGCTTTAAAAGGCACCAGAATATCTTTTGTTTCTATTTTTTACAATATATAGTTTTGCCAATAATATGTCCTACTTAACTCCCCAACATTAAAACTGAACCTGGTTCAGATGCAGAATCACCAGTGTGAAATAAAAGCCATGTCTATTATAACCTGGTAGAAACTGTACACGGGTGCTGTTCTCTTCCCTGACTTTCCAAAGAAATGAGCAAATAAACAATTTTGCGGTTAATTTAGACTCCAAGGATTCTTCCTGGCTCAACAGATTTTATCGCACACTAGCAGGCAGCGAAGCTCTATTGGTATTTAACAAAGATTAGCCTTAAATTAATGATTAACCTTTGTAATCCTGTGTGCACATTGAGAAGAGCTCCGCTTGTCTTCTGCAAGAGCCACACTAAAGGAGTTGCGTTATCGTTGTGTGAAAATGAGGCAGCAGCGTTATCTGAAACTGCCACTATGAGGACAGATAATGCAGACGAATATCTAGCATAGAGTCCTGTCATTATCAATCACAAGCCAAGAGTTTCCCCCCACAATGTGCTTCTTTTAATGAAACGTCTATGTTCTGCTACTGTTTATGACAAAATTGTAGCCCTTATCTGAAATAGCAGAGGAATTAACATCAGGGAAAGACTGTATTAAGAACTAATTGGACCATAAATGAGTAATTTCTCCGTATTTAACTCTGACTGGGGAGGTAATGGTTTACTTGCCGGGCAATGCGTCTTCCCCTATGGAGTTGGTCATGCATTAATCAGCACTGCTGCCTGCACTGTTACTGATATGTCGTGTATATCTTGCTCCCTCCATAACACACACATGTTTAAACGATAGCTGTAAAGGTTTTGAATCACAGATGTATTTGAAGCATTTCCCAGTCTTCCAGATTTCTAGGAAATTTTGCCAAAACACTTATTACAGCAGAAATGTAATAGACATCCTGCCAAAACTGAATGATTATGTGGAAAAGGCAGTAAACCACTTCTTGTCCTCAAGGAATGAACATGGTTTGGAGAATATGCTGTACTACTTGGACACTTTATTAAAACAGATTATTTTATATTAGGTTTTCTCTTGACATCGAACAGAAAGCTCCAAACCACAACATTTACAATAGAAGGACTGATTTGAGATATTTTGGGATGATCTGTGGTGCCTGCCTTAAATACCTGACATATGCCAGTCAAACACCACTAGCTTTATGGCAAAAATTAAATAAACCTGTACATGGGTGATGGTTCTTGTTAGGCAATGGTTAATATTGGGTTAGGGTTTAAGGCAGGAAATATCAATCTGCTACAAAAAACATTCCACTAAGAGCATAAAGCTGTTGGAAATCGAAGCTCTACCTTCTTATTTGTTCCTGTGTTCAGGGTAGATCTGCCTCCAACACATGAGTAAAACATGAACCACTTTACAACACTGTGAACCACATTTCAACACTGTGAACCACTTTACAACACTGTGAATCACTTTACAACACTGTGACTCATTTTACAACACTGTGAATTGGTTTAGGACACTGTGAATCACTCTACAACACTATGAATCACTCTACAACACTGTGGACCACTGTACAACACTGTATACCACTTTACAACACTGTGAATCACTTTACAACACTGTGAATCACTTTACAACACTGTGAACCACTTTAAAACACTGTGAATCACTTTACAACACTGTGAATCACTTTACAACACTGTGAATCAGTTTACAACACTGTGAACCACTTTACAACACCGTAAATCACGTTACAACATCGTGACTCACTTTACAACACTGTGAACCACTTTACCACACTGTGAATCAGTTTACAACACTGTGAATCAGTTTACAACACTGTGAACCACTTTACAACACGTAAATCATGTTACAACACCGTGAATCACTTTACAACACTGTGAACCACTTTACAACACTGTGAACCATTTACAACACTGTGAATCACTTTACAGCACTGTGAATTGCTTTACAACAATGTGAATCACTTTACAACACTGTGAACCACTTTACAACACTGTGAATCACTTTACAACACTGTGAATCACTTTACAACACTGTGAATTGCTTTACAACACTGTGAACCACTTTAAAACACTGTGAATCAGTTTACAACAATGTGAATCAGTTTACAACACCGTAAATCATGTTACAACACCGTGAATCACTTTAAAACACTGTGAATTGCTTTACAACACCGTGAATTGCTTTACAACACTGTGAATCACTTTACAACACTGTGAATCAGTTTACAACACTGTGAACCACTTTACAACACCGTAAATCATGTTACAACACTGTGAATCACTTTACAACACTGTGAACCACTTTACAACACTGTGAATCACTTTACAACACTGTGAACCACTTTACAACACTGTGAATTGCTTTACAACACCGTGAATTGCTTTACAACACCGTGAATTGCTTTACAACACCGTGAATCACTTTAGAACACTGTGAATCACTTTAGGACTTCATATTCTAACTTCTCACAATATAGCATCTGCTTCAAAGAGACCAGTAGGCCAACTTTAACAAACATCGTTTTAAGTAGAAGTGACTGTAGAGAAACTCGATGTATGGACTTTGGCACATTTATCTATTAGATATCCAATGAGAACTAGGATAGAGCTATCCAATGAGAACTAGGATAGAGCTATCCAATGAGAACTAGGATAGAGCTATCCAGAGGTGTGGACTCGAGTCATGTGACTTGGACTCGAGTCAGACTCGAGTCATGAATTTGATGACTTCAGGCTCGACTCGACAAAATGTACAAAGACTTGCAACTCGACTTGGACTTGAACATCAATGACTCGTGACTTCACTTGGACTTGCGCCTTTTGACTCGAGAAGACTTGCTACTTCCCATGAAAACTGGGGAAGAAAATGTTCACACGGCCGCGCCGCTCTCAGTTTATCTGCATCTTTGAAAAAAATGCATGCAGAGAGCACGCGCGTTGCCTGCACGACATCCAATCACTGTAGTCCCACATTGTTTTGATTGGACAGCATCTAAGCAGGCACATTGCAAGACAACTAATGAAGCGCAAGCAACAACGCGCCAGTTGGCAAAATGATACCGAAGATAGTTTCGTTTAGCTATAAAAATTACGAGGTAGTCGACAAAAAAATAGTTGCAATTTGCAAAACATGTGGGTCGAAGATTACAGACGGAGCTGCGCACGCGCACACGTCTCTATGGAGTCATTCCAATTATATTATCAGGTTGGTCCAGTTTTTCAGAAGTGATAATTTTGAGGAATGAGGATTTTATTAATGACATGTTTACAAAAGTTCAGGCTAAAAGGACCCATGTCTATTTGAAAGTTAAACTGTTTTGCAATATGAGGTTAGGGCTGGACAATAATTCAATATCAATATATATATCGCGGTAAAAAAAATCAATAACGGTGATATGATTTCTAAACACATTTTCGATATTTCAATATTTTTGACGATCTCCAACACGGTAAGTTTAAGCTACAAAATGAGCGCCCATGACCGCAATTCAAACGTGACTGAACGAGCTTCCATAAGTGAGGAGAAAGCAGACAGTTGATATGAGAGGAAAGACTAATTCAGTGGTAGGGAAGTGGTTCAGCTTTCTGAGATCTGATAAACTTCAGGTTTCAGCGTGATGCTAAATATGCCGGAGAATGAGAGGCTCAAAAGCGCATAAAGCCGACATAGGAGCTTGGATCTTCCGCGTTGACTGGCCCATGACGTCATGATGGACATGCGCTTTTGAGCACTCTCATTCTCCGCGCATGTTGCAACATGCGCGTTCATGAGCTTCTCTCTCGTGTCTCTTAAACCCACGGTTACGTAGCGAACTCATGAACTCACCTCTTCATTGCCTAACATGTTCACTAACTTTAAACGATATGTTTATAAGAACAAGTTTTGTTGCAAGAAGTTTTGTGTAAAGAATAATATAATCAGCCTATGTTATTGTTTAAAGTTAAATATATTAATAAGGTCAGTCTCAGAGTCCAATTGTTTATTTGAAGCAGAACCTAGCGTTAGCGTGTAGTTTAGCTAAAAAGATGTGTCGGCATCGAGTAATAGTCTCTGGCCCCCTGCCAGCTAGGGGCAGTGATGAGATCTACAGCAGACTCTCACAGCTCAATCGCTGGCTGAAGACGGAGTTCTGCCCGTCGCAATCGATAGGTTACGTGGATAATTGGCCAGGTTTTTGGGACTCGCCCAGGAACAGGGTCAAGCCTGATCTGCTGAAGAGCGACGGACTCCATCCTAGCTGGAGAGGTGCTCTTCTTTGTCTAGGAATATAGCTAGGAGACTCACTCCTATAGTGTTAACATGAGATAGGGTGCAGGTCAGGCAGCAGGCTGTTAGCCAGCCTGCTAGTCTAGTGGGATCTGCTGATAGCATAGCCAGAGCAGTCAGCAAACCCTGCACCATCGACACCGTCATTAAAAATAGGCTCAATAAAATAAAAAAAGGTAGTGTTAATAAAAGCAACCTTGTTAATATAAGCCCCTCAATTAGTCCAGTCATAAATAAAACTGACATTAACATCTCATATCTAAAAATAGGTCTCCTAAATATTAGATCACTTACCTCAAAAGCAATTACAGTAAATGAATTAATTACTGATCATAAATTAGACCTAATTGCCCTGTGTGAAACCTGGCTTAAGCCTGATGAATTTATTCCTTTAAATGAAGCTTCCCTCCAGGTTACACCAGTGATCAGATTCCCGTGCATCCCGTAAAGGGGGTGTTGCTAATATTTATGCTACACAATATAATCTTTCATTAAAACAAATCACTGGGTTTGTGTCTTTTGATGTATTACTTATGAGAACAAATCAGGGCAATACCTCGTTTTTGATAGCTACTATCTACAGGCCTCCTGGGCCGTACACATTGTTCCTAAGTGAGTTTCCAGAATTCTTGTCCAACATTGTAGTCATGGCAGATTCAATTTTAATCGCTGGTGATTTTAACATCCATATGGAAAATACCAATGACCCTCTTCAAAAGGCATTTAATGCCATAATTGACTCGGTAGGTTTTCTCAGCACGTTTCAGGACCTACGCACTGTCACAATCATACTTTAGATTTAGTGTTGTCAAAGGGAATAAATGTAATTGATCTAACTATTTTTCCTCAAAATCCTGGTTTATCTGACCATAATCTTATAACATTTAGCATTAAAACAAGTGACACTTTTGCCCCCAGGTAGGGATCTTTAAAACCCGTTGCATAAATTCTATGACTACTAATAAATTTATTGACGCACTTCCAGGCTCGTTCGGCCTGCTAAATGATGGTAGAGCTACATCATCTATACACAATCAAATAGAGGATCTAAACGATATACTGCATAAGACTTTAGATGCTGTGGCACCCCTAAAAACAAAACCAATACGAAATAAGAAACTTGCTCCCTGGTACACTGACACTACTAGAACACTTAAGCAAGCCTCCAGAAAATTGGAGCGAAAGTGGCGCTCCACGAAGTTAGAAGTATTTAGACTAGCCTGGATTGATAGTACTGTGCTATACCGCAAATCACTTATAAGTGCTCGATCAGCCTACTTATCTAATCTAATCGACACAAACAAAAATAATCCTAAATTTCTTTTTGACACAATTGCAAAACTCACTAAAAAGCAATGTTTAACCAATGAAGTGGGTCTTCACTTTAGTTGTGATGAATTCATGAACTACTTCGATGAAAAAATAATGAACATTAGAAAAGAAATTGCAAATTGTACCCTTAACTGCCTTAGTTCTCAAAAACTTTGTTGTACTGTGAGCCCGCAGAGCTGCCCTGATTTAGTTTCAATGGCGACTCTTGAATCTTTTGTACCTGTGTCTCTTGAAACATTTACAAAATTAATAAATAGTTCAAAATCAACCAACTGTCAACTAGACCCAATTCCAACTAAATTACTTAAGGAGTTACTTCCTGTGCTTGGCCCATCAATGTTGAACATAATAAATTGCTCCCTGTCCTCCGGATCAGTGCCAACCTCACTAAAAATTGCAGAAATTAAGCCTCTGCTAAAAAAATGTAACTTAGACCCAGACATCCTAAAAACTACCGACCAATTTCAAACCTCCCGTTTCTTTCAAAAATCCTAGAAAAATCTGTCTCACTACAACTTACGGCCTTTCTGAAGACAAATAATATATATGAAAAACTTCAGTCCGGTTTTAGACCCCATCATAGCACTGAGACTGCACTTGTTAAGGTGGTAAACGACCTTTTATTGGCTTCTGACAAAGGTTCTGCATCTCTCCTATTGCTTCTTGATCTTAGTGCTGCCTTTGACACTATTGATCACTCCCTTCTCTTGGAGAGATTAGAGACCCTTGTTGGGCTAAGAGGACATGTTCTCGATTGGTTTAGATCTTATTTATCAGATAGACTTCAGTTTGTTTGTGTAGATGGCTTATCCTCTAACAAATCAAAGGTATGCTTTGGTGTTCCACAAGGCTCAGTCTTAGGACCACTTCTGTTCTCACTCTATATGTTACCTTTGGGTAATGTAATTCGAAAACATAATGTCAATTTTCACTGCTATGCCGATGACACGCAGCTGTATATTGCTATGAAACATGGAGAAGCCCCTAAATTAGCCACTATGGAAGCTTGTGTTTCAGATATACGAAAGTGGATGACAGTGAATTTTCTGCTCCTAAATTCAGATAAAACTGAAATGCTAGTTTTAGGACCTAAGAAACAGAGAGATTTATTGACAGACCTTACGCTGAACCTAAACGGATGTATAGTCATTTCACAAAAACGTCAAAAACCTTGGAGTGACCCTTGACCCGGATCTCTCATTTGACGATCACATAAAATATATTTCAAGGACAGCATTTTTCCATCTTCGAATATTGCAAAAATCAGAAATTATTTATCAAAAATTGATGCAGAAAAACTAATCCATGCTTTTGTTACCTCAAGATTAGATTATTGCAATGTTCTATTCTCTGGTTACCCTGATAAATCAGTAAACAAACTTCAATTAGTACTTAATACGGCTGCTAGAATCTTAACTAGAACTAAGAAATTTGACCACATTACCCCAGTTTTAGCCTCTTTACATTGGCTGCCTGTTAAGGCTAGGGCAGACTTTAAAGTACTACTGTTAACATATAAAGCTTTACATCAACTTGCTCCCACCTACCTCGCTGAATTAGTCCAGCCATACATACCCACGCGTAACCTTAGATCAAAGGATGCCGGTCTCCTAATTGTACCTAAAATTTCGAAAAAAACAGCTGGAGGTAGAGCCTTCTCCTATAGAGCTCCTCTATTATGGAATGAGTTGCCAATCTGGGTTAGAAATGTAGATTCTGTTCAAACCTTTAAATCACAATTAAAAACATATCTTTTCAGTAAGGTCTATGGTTGAGTGTAATATGGCCCAGGGTACGAAGGTTGAACGGAAGGCTCGGATCTCATTCCGCCCTGCTGTCTTTGCCTTGCGGGTTCACATCTCCCCTGGGGTGTCCTCTCGATTGCTGCCTGGGGGTGGAGTCACTGGCTCGCTATGGTTCCCTGTTGTTGCCTCTCGAGTAGCTTTTTGAGCAAAAACGATACCTCCAGGCTGCTGCCTGGGGGTGGAGTCACTGGCTCGCTATAGCTCTCCTTTGTTCGCTCAATCCGAGTAGCTAGTGAACAAACTCTGATTATCCCAGTTAACTGTGGGGAGGAGTCACTGGTTCGCTTAGCTCTCCTTTGTTCGCTCAATCCGAGTAGCAGGTGAATTAAACTCTGATTATCCCAGTTAACTGTGGGGAGGAGTCACTGGTTCGCTATAGTGCTCCGTTGCAGCCTCAATTCGAGTAGCTTTGTGAGCAAAAACTAAACCTCCCATATGCTCCTCGGAGTGTGGATGTCACTGGCTCGCTATAGCTCTTGTGTTCCTCACCAGCTCGAGTAACTTTGTGAGCAAAAACTAAACCTGCCCGAGTGGTCATGGTCGATTGGCGTCCCTGGGTTGATGCTCGGCATAGTGGGTGGGTGTTTTCCGGCCTATTGGGCCCTGTTTCGGGTTTACCCTGTCCAGGGCCCCAGCTTCACTGGACCCCCTGTCTCATTCTAAGATCTATGCTGCTATATTATGGTGCCGGGGACGTAGGGAACCAGGGTGTCTAACCTTTCCTGTGTCCTGTCTCTACTAACATCTGTCTGGACTTGTCCTGGGTTTACCCGTTAATGGCCATTGTCTCACTAACCCCCTGTCTCCTTTTAAAGTATTATGTTCGGTATACTATTGTACAGGGAACTAGTGTCCAACCTTTCCCTGTGTTTGTGTCCACTTCTGTCAGGGGGACCGCTCTAGCTTGGAGCATATGCCGGATCCTCCCTGGGGCCCCTGACTGTGCGGCTGACAGAACAGCTGGTGCAACCGGAGCTTCTTCCTCCAAGTCCTATCAAATCCATCATCCCTCCTGGACATCCCGGACTATTTTGCGTTTTCAGTTTTCACACCTCGCTTGTTGTACTGTCATAAACTGACCCAGCCCAGCCAGAAGAGGACTGGTGATCCCTCAGAGCCTGGCTCCTCTCTAGGTTTCTTCCTAAATCTGACTTTCAGGGAGTTTTTCCTAGCCGCCGTGTGTCAACTTGTTCAACTTGTTGATGTTTGCTCTGTCGGATTCAGGCTGGTGATTGTAAAAGCACTTTGTGACAACTTTTGTTGTAAAAAGGGCTTTATAAATAAATTTGATTTGATTGATTGACTTTGTATAAAGGTTAAAATCAAATAAAAGGTGAACTTTAATTTATTTGTACCGTTTTATTTCTAAAATATTTAGTTTTATAGGAGGAGGCTCAAAAGACTTGGCAAATGTATTTTTCAGAAGATTGTATACAGACATCCGTTGTGGGTGTTCATGGGATTTTTTCTGAGGCTTTTATATTGTTCATATCGATATCGGAATTATATCGTATCGACCGAAATTAAGAAATATATCGTGATATAAAATTTGGCCATATCGTCCAGCCCTAAGGTCAATACAATACAGGACTGAAGTTGCTGTGCATTGTTCTAGTGCAATATGCTGTTGAAATACAAGCATTTTTTGTGAAATTAAATTTTCTGTTTTTTACTGTATTTGATTAATGTCATTGTATAAAAAGAGGTTTAAATTAATACAAATTTTACAGACATACATGATTTGTATACATTTTATTTCTGTGGTAAGATGACTTGAAATGACTCGAAACTAAAATGGTAGGACTTTGGACTCGACTTGAGACTTGTTGGCTTTGACTTGTGACTCGACTCGGGACTTGCCTCATCTTTGACTCGACTTGACTCGGGACTCGAGGGAAAAGACTTGAGACTTACTTGTGACTTGCATAACAATGACTTTGTCCCACCTCTGGAGCTATCCAATGAGAACTAGGATATAGCTATCCAATGAGAACTAGGATAGAGCTATCCAATTACAACTAGGATAGAGCTATCCAATTAGAACTAGGATAGAGCTATCCAATTAGAACTAGGATAGAGCTATCCAATTAGAACTAGGATAGAGCTATCCAATTACAACTAGGATAGAGCTATCCAATGAGAACTAGGATAGAGCTATCCAATTAGAACTAGGATAGAGCTATCCAATGAGAACTAGGATAGAGCTATCCAATTACAACTAGGATAGAGCTATCCAATTACAACTAGGATAGAGCTATCCAATTAGAACTAGGATAGAGCTATCCAATTACAACTAGGATAGAGCTATCCGATGAGAACTAGGATGAACACTCACAGACATTATATAAGGCAGTAATAAGGCAGTGATAAGGCAGTGATAATGCTCAGTGATTGGTTGACGTTCCACGTTCCGGCTCAGTGATTGGTTGACGTTCCGCGTGCCGGCTCAGTGATTGGTTTGCTGTGCCTCTGCTCACCGCCCACAGCAAACATTTTCTCCGGTAATCCTGTAGCTAAAAATGAGCGACGAATAGGATCCGCCGCACAAAAGAATGATTTCTTACCAAACAGAAAGTCAAAATTAGCTATTTGGGTCTATTTCGGCTACAAAAAGGAGAATGTTGACCGAAAACACGTACTTTGCCTAGTGTTATAAAGTTGTTGCCAAAAAACATGGAAACGCCACCAATTTGTCTTATCACTTAAAACGGCACCACTAAGCTCTTTACGGCGAATACAAAGTCAAAACAAAAGATAAAACTATTTGCGATGCCTTTGCCAGTGTGACACCTTACCAGAAAGGCTCTCAATGACGGAAACAAATAACAGACGCAATAACGTTTCATATCGCTAAAGATGTGTTGCCATTAAACACCGTCACCAAAGAGGGATTTAAGAAAATGATCCGAACGCTTGACAGTATGTTATCTCAACCCGCACATATAAGAGCTGTATGCAAAATGCAAATCTCAGATTGACTTTAGCCTGGATTGATGGCTCGCAATATTGCAATATATATCATTGGGAAAAAAATATCGCAATGTAATTTTTTTCCAATATCGTGCAGCCCTACCTCACAGACATTATATAAGGCACACTCACAGACATTATATAAGGCACACTCACAGACATTATATAAGGCACACTCACAGACATTATATAAGGCACACTCACAGACATTATATAAGGCACACTCACAGACATTATATAAGGCACACTCACAGACATTATATAAGGCACACTCACAGACATTATATAAGGCACACTCACAGACATTATATAAGGCACACTCACAGACATTATATAAGGCACACTCACAGACATTATATAAGGCACACTGACAGACATTATATAAGGCACACTCACAGACATTATATAAGGCACACTCACAAATATTATATAAGGCACACTCACATACATTATATAAGGCACACGCACAGACATTATATAAGGCACACTCACAGACATTATATAAGGCACACTCACAGATATTATATAAGGCACACTCACAGACATTATATAAGGCACACTCACAGACATAATATAAGGCACACTCACGGACATTATATAAGGCACACTCACAGACATTTTATAAGGCACACTCACAGACATTTTACAAGGCACACTCACAGACATTTTATAAGGCACACTCACAGACATTTTATAAGGCACACTCACAGACATTATATAAGGCACACTCACAGACATTATATAAGGCACACTCACAGACATTATATAAGGCACACTCACAGACATTATATAAGGCACACTCACAGACATTATATAAGGCACACTCACAGACATTATATAAGGCACACTCACAGACATTATATAAGGCACACTCACAGACATTATATAAGGCACACTCACAGACATTATATAAGGCACACTCACAGACATTATATAAGGCACACTCACAGACATTAGAGCTTACATATACCTCTTGACACCCAATACACCTTACATAAAAAGGATACACTTGCCTCATCCATCACCAATTCCAGCTTTAGTCAAGACTCCAACTCAAATTCGTTCTGACATGACAAATGTCAAATGCTGCTTTACATGTGATACAGTAGAGTTGGCTGCTTGACATTTTTTAAAATAATTGGCCTCAGGTTGTTTTTCTCAAATTATTTCGTTCTGCTAGCACAAATAAAGTGTCTCAAACTTTTGTCTAAAGCCCAACCTGAAGAAAAACTCTCCATATTCCATTTTTTATACGATTGAAAAATGTTTTATTTTCATAAAATGAAAGGACATCATGTTAGTAATTCCATCAAAAATCCATAAATGTGCATAAAATAGAACAAAGACCCTTGTATTTTTGTCAAGTAGCTCAGACAAATGAATGCCATAATTATCTAAACATCTACTAGGACAAAGAAATATCTCTGCCTAGCCTCATTACAATAAAATATATTAAAAATAAAATAACTTTCCGAAATCATTTCCTAAATAATTCTACCGAGGCCAAGAGACACAAATAAGCCCTCACAGTTAGAGATCACAAAATAATTGTTGAAAATGTGTTATCTCACAACCTCCAGAGTTAAGTATGTAAAGTATGTCTAGTGTCTAGTGTCTACTCAGTAACAACTACACATAAGAACATGACACATACACAATGAAACACAAAAAACTGCAATGACACACCGCTCACATAAGCACACACACACCTATACGCACACACATACACACACCTATACGCACACACATACACAAACCAGACTCAGTCAAACACGCATGCAAAACAAAAGCATTGTCAAACCCCAGCACACCTCACATTCACTATACCAACAATACCAACACTAAATTTGAATAAAAAAATACTACATACAGATAAAAACACAAAGACACTCAAACAAGGAGAGACTCAAACACGGAGATAATACCACCATACCTAACCTAGCCCTAATACCTAACCCCTAATACCTAATACCTAACCCCTAATACCTAACCCATAATACCTAACCTAGCCCTAATACCTAACCCATAATACCTAACCTAGCCCTAATACCTAACCCCTAATACCTAACCTAGCCCTAATACCTAACCCATAATACCTAACCCCTAATACCTAACCTAGCCCTAATACCTAACCCCTAATACCTAACCCATAATACCTAACCTAGCACTAATACCTAAGCCATAATACCTAACCCATAATACCTAACCTAGCCCTAATACCTAACCCATAATACCTAACCTAGCTCTAATACCTAACACATAATACCACCATACCTAACCTAGCCCTAATACCTAACCCATAATATTACCATACCTAACCTAGCCCTAATACCTAACCCATAATACCACCATACCTAACCTAGCCCTAATACCTAACACATAATACCACCATACCTAACCTAGCCCTAATACCTAACCCATAATACGTAACCTAGCCCTAATACCTAACACATAATACCTAACCTAGCCCTAATACCTAACACATAATAACTAACCTAGCCCTAATACCTAACCCATAATAACTAACCTAGCCCTAATACCTAACCCATAATAACAAACCTAGCCCTAATACCTAACCAATAATACCAACATGCTACCATCATGTTTCTGCATGGTTCATGTATATGGTATATGGGTAAGTTGTAACACTGGGTAAGTTGTAACACTGGGTAAGTTGTAACACTGGGTTATGTGTAACACTGGGTAAGTTGTAACACTGGGTTATGTGTAACACTGGGTAAGTTGTAACACTGGGTAAGTTGTAACACTGGGTTAGTTATAACACTGGGTAAGTTGTAACACTGGGTTATGTGTAACACTTGGTTATGTGTAACACTGGGTAAGTTGTAACACTGGGTAAGTTGTAACACTGGGTTATGTGTAACACTAGGTAAGTTGTTACACTGGGTTAGTTATAACACTGGGTAAGTTGTAACACTGGGTAAGTTGTAACACTGGGTTAGTTATAACACTGGGTAAGTTGTAACACTGGGTTATGTGTAACACTTGGTTATGTGTAACACTGGGTAAGTTGTAACACTGGGTAAGTTGTAACACTGGGTTATGTGTAACACTAGGTAAGTTGTTACACTGGGTTATGTTTAACACTGGGTAAGTTGTAACACTGGGTTAGGAGAACCCAGCTCGTCCCCGACTACAAACCAGCCTACTCCCGTGTACCAAACTCTACCTGACCTGTAGCCCAAACAACTAGTGAGTTATATTTGTAGATAACATATATGTGCATTATGTATAAATGTATCAGAGACCTGTAGCACAAACAACTAGTGAGTTATATTTGTAGATAACATATATGTGTATTATGTATAAATGTATCAGAAACCTGTAGCACAAACAACAAGTGAGTTATATTTGTAGATAACATATATTTGTATTATGTATAAATGTATCAGAAACCTGTAGCACAAACAACAAGTGGGTTATATTTGTAGATCACATATATGTGTATTATGTATTAAACACAAACAACCTGTGAGTTACTGACGCTCAAACTAAAGGTGTTACTTTCATCACCTATTTACTGGCTGCAGATTTTTGTTCTCCAGAAATCTGGCAACAGTCACGCAGACACGTAAGCAGTGTGACAAACACAAACATACACATTCACAAACAGATATACATGAAATGAAACACACACATAAATGAAATGAAAACACACACATACAAAACCACACAAACCTCTCCCTCTTTGATGTTAAGGTTTTGATTAAACTCTTTACAAGGTGTGAAAACAACCCCCTGTCCAGGAAACAGGTTCTAGAAACAACCCCCTGTCCAGGAAACAGGTTCTAGAAACAACCCCCTGTCCAGGAAACAGGTTCTAGAAACAACCCCCTATCCAGGAAACAGGGTCTAGAAACAACCCCCTATCCAGGAAACAGGGTCTAGAAACAACCCCCTATCCAGGAAACAGGGTCTAGAAACAACCCCCTATCCAGGAAACAGGGTCTAGAAACAACCCCCTGTCCGAAAAAAAGTCTTCAACACAACTTATTCTCCAGATGACAGGGTCTTAAAAAAGTTTCCTGTTCATATTGAGGCTATAAACCAACCCCTCTCCAGAAAACTGCCTCCCAACACAACAGTCCACTTCAGATGGCAAAATATAGAAACAACTCCTGCCTCTAGGTGACAGGGTCTCGAAACAGCAACCATCTCCAGGGTCTAGAACCCCCCCCCCCCACATCCCGTGTCGACAATGTGTCTTTAATGTGACAAACTACCTAGCACATGCAACATGAAAGGACTGTATGCTCCACACAAGGTGGGACCTGCTTGACATGTGCCTACTCATCTGATAAAGAGGACAGGGAAGAGAAGGTAATGAATAAATAAGCTGCCAGTTCTCAACAAGGAGAATGATATATCAATTCTGAAACACGTGGCCATCATGGCGTGTGAAGTTCCCCTCTGAACCCCCGATGGGAGAAAAAAATGCCCCATTAAATCTGTTCGGAATTAGGTGTCAGAGTCTCTTCCCATCTACTGTGCCCCCGCCAGCTCTCACCATCCTATTATTCCAAAATGTCAGCAAATTGAGCAGAACAAAGCTCATCGGCTAGCACGGACAGTAGGATGTTTCTAGGAAACCTCATCAAAATCTGTCTGGCTTTAAGAAGACTTTTCCTCTCAGGCAAGAGTTGAAACGTTGAGCTTTTGATGCAACAGCGTAGCCTCTTCTGAGTGAGGCCGTAGACTGTGGCAGCATCAGTACTGCGTCTCTGTACAGTTTCCCCTGGTTAGTGGTGTGAAAGGTTGGGGGGGAGTCAGCTAGAAGGTGATAGGGTAGGTGGGGGGGGTGGAGTGGGATCAGCCAGTAGGGTAGGTGGGGGGGGTGTACTGGGATCAGCCAGTAGGGTAGGTGGGGGCGGTGTACTGGGATCAGCCAGTAGGGTAGGTGGGGGGTGTACTGGGATCAGCCAGTAGGGTAGGTGGGGGGGTGTACTGGGATCAGCCAGTAGGGTAGGTGGGGGGTGTACTGGGATCAGCCAGTAGGGTAGGTGGGGGGTGTGTACTGGGATCAGCCAGGAGGTGGTAGGGTAGGTGGGGGGGGTGGAGTGGGATCAGCCAGGAGGTGGTAGGGTAGGTGGGGGGGGTGTACAGGATCCGCCAGTAGGGTAGGTGGGGGGGGTGTACTGGGATCAGCCAGGAGGGTAGGTGGGGGGTGTACTGGGATCAGCCAGTAGGGTAGGTGGGGGGGGGTGTACTGGGATCAGCCAGTAGGGTAGGTGGGGGGTGTACTGGGATCAGCCAGTAGGGTAGGTGGGGGGGCGGTGTACTGGGATCAGCCAGTAGGGTAGGTGGGGGGTGTACTGGGATCAGCCAGTAGGGTAGGTGGGGGGTGTACTGGGATCAGCCAGTAGGGTAGGTGGGGGGGTGTACTGGGATCAGCCAGTAGGGTAGGTGGGGGGTGTACTGGGATCAGCCAGTAGGGTAGGTGGGGGGGTGTACTGGGATCAGCCAGTAGGGTAGGTGGGGGGGTGTACTGGGATCAGCCAGTAGGGTAGGTGGGGGGGGTGTACTGGGATCAGCCAGTAGGGTAGGTGGGGGGGGTGTACTGGGGTAGGTATCTTTACGCTCCACATAGCCCTTCGTACTTATGAATAATGTAGTTCTGTATGAATATGCAAATCTGAGCATTAGCCTAGTTATGGCCCAGTACAGTAACATACAGTGACTTATCCATTATGCATGAGCATAGGTAGGAAGAAAGGCCTGGCAGTTGACTTCCTCACAGCCAATAGCGAACTAGCTCAGTAAGAGAACAAAATAGTAGGAGGTGGTGACTCCTCTATATCCCTGAAGACATTCAGAAGACACGCTCCATTGCATAGCTACTTAGAATAACAATGGCATCGCTCGGATTTGGAAGTGGAAAACATAGAAGGAATAGGCATGAAAGTGTAGCTAATCCGTTGATTCTCCCTAAAGGCTGATTTGAGGTGTTACAGCTATCAGTAATCAATCTAAAGGGGGCGAGAGAGATGCTATTTCAGGCATGCAGAAAATAGACATCTCTTAACAGATGCTATTAAAATGTGACACTTCCTGTTGACACAATCAGTGAAGGTTGATTCCATGTCCATGATTGGTTGAAATTTCAGTCCACATTCATCACAAGTCACATTCAGTACAGGCCACATTCAGCACAGGCCACATTCAGCACAGTCCACATTCATCACAAGTCACATTCAGCACAGGCCACATTCAGCACAGGCCACATTCAGCACAGTCCACATTCAGCACAGTCCACATTCATCACAAGTCACATTCAGCACAGGCCACATTACGCACAGGCCACATTCAGCACAGTCCACATTCATCACAAGTCACATTCAGCACAGGCCACATTCAGCACAGGCCACATTCAGCACAGGCCACATTCAGCACAGGCCACATTCAGCACAGTCCACATTCAGCACAGTCTACATTCATCACAAGTCACATTCAGCACAGGCCACATTCAGCACAGGCCACATTCAGCACAGGTCACCTTCAGCACAGGCCACATTCAGCACAGGCCACATTCAGCACAGGCCACATTCAGCACAGGTCACCTTCAGCACAGGCCACATTCAGCACAGGCCACATTGACCACAGGCCACATTCAGCACAGTCCACATTCAGCACAGGCCACATTTAGCACAGGCCATATTCAGCACAGGCCATATTCAGCACAGGACACATTCAGCACAGTCCACATTCAGCACAGTCTACATTCATCACAAGTCACATTCAGCACAGGCCACATTCAGCACAGGCCACATTCAGCACAGGTCACCTTCAGCACAGGCCACATTCAGCACAGGCCACATTGACCACAGGCCACATTCAGCACAGTCCACATTCAGCACAGGCCACATTCAGCACAGGCCACATTCAGCACAGGCCACATTCAGCACAGGTCACATTCAGCACAGGCCACATTCAGCACAGGCCACATTCACCACAGGCCACATTCAGCACAGGCCACATTCAGCACAGGCCACATTCAGCACAGGCCACATTCAGCACAGTCCACATTCAGCACAGGCCACATTCAGCACAGGTCACGTTCAGCACAGGCTAAAAGCACAGGCTAAAAGCACAGGCTAAAAGCATGGTTAATGAGTCAACCCGGCGCTGTGAGGAGGAACACAAGCATCAGCATAAGTCAAAGTAAATAGTATGACAGCTTAGATTTGAAAAGAAACCTGACGTACCACCATGCCCTCTCACCATGGCAACAGTAAAGGCCATGCCCACATCGTTCCTGCTAGCAGCTACACTGGGTTTTACATCACAAGTTAAGTAAATGCAAAAAATGCAAAAGCATTTGAAAATAATGTCATTCATGGGATCATTGCTGTTTCTGAATTCTACAGGATTTGATAGATTATGTGAATAGTGTTAAATTTAGTAATACAGTTTTATTTTAAGGTTTATTTTATATTCTACACTTTTAATCAGTAACTGAACTATGAATGTGTTAATACTTCACTTTGATGGTGACCTTCCTGAGTTGATAACATTCAATCCTTTGTGGGCATAAGCATGTCCCTTGTTAAAGAAACACAAATGTACGGGACACCAGAACCCCTCTGGTCTTAACCTTGTAGTGCTGAAGCTAACTTCTATCTAGTCCTCTAATCAGCGTAGATAGAAGACAGGCCTGCTTTTATCAGGAGAATATTAATTAACTTCAGATATTAGGGTGTGGTGATTAAATCTGGCACACATTACCATTTTTCTACTCTACATCCAGAGGGGGAATCTAAGAAAATGCCCCATGATAAAAAGATATGGAATACATTTACATGCTTAAAAAGCTTGTATGCTTCTTCTTTTATTTCAGAACACAAAATCTCATCGGGTAATAATATTAACATATGGTTTTATTGCTGTTGATGAAAAAAGAAATAGAAAAATTTACTTGAGCACTAAAACTATATAAAGTAATATAAAACACATGAATTGAACCACGTTATACCAAACATTACTTGTATCATTTGGTAAGAACATCTCCAGGGATTTGTATTTAGTGTTGCTTTCGTCAACGAAAATGATGACGAAATATCGTCGTCAATGAACCTTTATCACGTGACGAAAACAAGACGAGACGCAACGTAAATGCTGGTCATGTGACGATGACTATAATTAAATGTATTTTGCAATATTGTTGACGAATAAAAACGAGACTAAATGTGGTTTACAACACGAAAACTATGCTAAAATGTCTCTACATTTTCGTTGACCAAAACGAGACGAGACGAAATTTTATGCCGTTATTTTGTCGTGTTATTATTATTATTTTGCAAGTATTTCTGCAGTATTTTCACTTCAGGTGCATCAGATCGCACTGCGCAGACGCAGGCGACGTCACGTCCTCGAGCCCCACTCGCGGCATTATTTAGAAGATGCAGATGCGGTGGTGAGTTAGCGTAAACGACAAAAGTTAAGCCTGACACAGAAAAAGGGACCGATGGCCGGCCAGCGGGGGTTCGTCTTTGGGAGAAAAAAAAGGAACGACATTTGGAAAAACTTTAATTACATAGAAGTGGAAAAGAGAACGGAATGTGTTGTAAAAAAAGATGGGGAGAAATGCGGTCACAAAATAAATGTATGTGTGTGTACATCTAACATGTTTGGTTGGTAAAATAAATATGTTTTAAATTCAAATCAGTGCATCTTCCGTTCCGTATCTGGAATGAATGTGTATTCTTGAGTCTGTAAGGCAACAATTATATAACTAGATAGGGTGAAATTGTGATGTGTGCTTGCTGCCACCCGTAGTCGACTGTGTACTGATATCAACTGCCAACGTCCAGTTATACGTTTAAAAATATGTATAATATATAAGGGAGATTACAATATGTGAGCATAGTAACCTGCCAATTAACCAGCATAATAACCTGCCTATTAAACAGCATAATAACATTCCTATTAACCAGCATATGAAACAGCATTATAAACTGCATATTAAACAGCATGCAACCTGCCTATTATAGTAACCTGCCTATTAAACAGGATAATAACCTGCCTATTAAACAGCATGTAACCTGCCTATAGTACAGCATGTAACCTGCCTATTAAACAGCATAATAACCTGCATATTAAACAGCATGTAACCTGCATATTAAACAGCATGTAACCTGCTCATTAAACACCATGTAACCTGTCTAACCTGTCTCTGTTACAATATGTGTCCTTGACCATAGTCAAGCACACATAAAAAGATAACCTTGTTTGAAATGGGTTTGGCTAAAAGAAAATGTTGGTTTAGTCTATACTACTAGTAGGTACTTATATTATATTGACTGGGTTAAATAGAATTGCATTACTAAAAATAGACTAAAATTCAATTTTCATCGACTAAAACTAGACTAAAATGTCATCAGTTTTTGTCGACTAAAATAAGACTAAAATTGTCAGACTTTTAGTCGACTGAAACTTGACTAGACTAAAAAGAGTATGAACGTGACTAAAACTAATAAAAACTAAAATGACAGCTTGACACAAAGACTAGACTAAAATTAAAACAGGCCGCCAAAAACAACACTATTTGTATTGTCTTTGCTTGTTTGTGCATGAGCCAAGTCTTTATCTAATCACAGGCTAATGTGTTGTCCTGACACTGGGGTCTTTATATGGTGGATCACAGAACCATGTTGTTTGTAATATGTTTTTTTTGCTAAATTCCAGAAAGGCACCATCTCTAATGCAAGAGCAACTCTGAATTTCAATATGTAAATAAATGCACATAATGTAAATGAATAAACCTATTCCATTGTTTCCATCTCCAAGAGCACAGAGAACCCATTTAATATTCAGCATCTGATAATCAAACACCCTCTAGCAACTCTCCTCACTTAACCATCCTTAGTCTTTCTTCCACCATCTCTGCTGTGCTGTCATTGGATACTTTACAAAACAAACAGACTAACATGACAACGACCATTCAGCTGAAGAGTAACAATCAAGCACTCATGGTTATCAGTGAAGTGTGAAAATAACGAACCGAGCTTGCCTCACAGTGGTCTCATCGACCCTCCATCCTGACTGGTTGTCTGTATCAAGTGATGCCTTGTCTTCTTTAACCAACTGGAGTTTACAGTGACCCGTTAATAAACCTCTCAGAATGGTCCAATCACAATTTATTTCGTGTTATGCTTCAGTAGGAAGTTAGAACTGCTATAGAGAAGACCAATGTCATCTCAAATCATACAGGGCCAGACTGCAGTTACAAATCATACAGATACGAACTCCAGTTACAAATCATACAGGGACGGACTGCAGATACAAATAATACAGGTACGGAGTGCAGTTACAAATCATACGGGGACGGACTGCAGTTATAAATCATAAAGGGACGGACTGCAGATACAAATCATACAGGTACGGACTGCAGTTACAAATCATACAGGGACGGACTGCAGATACAAATCATACAGGTACGGACTGCAGTTAAAAATCATACAGGGACGGACTGCAGTTACAAATCATACAGGGACGGACTACAGTTACAAATCCTACAGGGACGGACAGCAGTTACAAATCCTACAGGGACGGACTGCAGTTACAAATCCTACAGGGACCGACTGCAGTTACAAATCATACAGGGACCGACTGCAGTTACAAATCATACAGGTACGGACTGCAGTTACAAATCATACAGGGCCGGACAGCAGTTACAAATCATACAGGAAAAAACTGCAGTTACAAATCATACAGGGACGGACTGCAGTTACAAATCATTCAGGGACGGACTGCAGTTACAAATCATACAGGTACGGACTGCAGTTACAAATCATACAGGGACAGACTGCAGTTACAAATCCTACAGGGACCGACTGCAGTTACAAATCATACAGGTACGGACTGCAGTTACTAATCCTACAGGGACCGACTGCAGTTACAAATAATACAGGTACGGAGTGCAGTTACAAATCATACGGGGACGGACTGCAGTTATAAATCATAAAGGGACGGACTGCAGATACAAATTATACAGGTACGGACTGCAGTTACAAATCATACAGGGACGGACTGCAGATACAAATCATACAGGTACGGACTGCAGTTAAAAATCATACAGGGACGGACTGCAGTTACAAATCATACAGGGACGGACTACAGTTACAAATCCTACAGGGACGGACAGCAGTTACAAATCCTACAGGGACGGACTGCAGTTACAAATCCTACAGGGACCGACTGCAGTTACAAATCATACAGGTACGGACTGCAGTTACAAATCATACAGGTACGGACTGCAGTTACAAATCATACAGGAAAAAACTGCAGTTACAAATCATACAGGGACGGACTGCAGTTACAAATCATTCAGGGACGGACTGCAGTTACAAATCATACAGGTACGGACTGCAGTTACAAATCATACAGGGACAGACTGCAGTTACAAATCCTACAGGGACCGACTGCAGTTACAAATCATACAGGTACGGACTGCAGTTACTAATCCTACAGGGACCGACTGCAGTTACAAATCATACAGGGACGGACTGTAGTTAGAAATCATACAGGGACGGACTCCAGTGACAAATCATACAGGGACGGACTGCAGTTACAAATCCTACAGGGACCGACTGCAGTTACAAATCCTACAGGGACTGACTGCAGTTACAAATCATACAGGTACGGACTGCAGTTACAAATCATACAGTGACGGACTGCAGTTACAAATCATAGAGGGACGGACTGCAGTTACAAATCATACAGGGACCGACTGCAGTTACAAATCATACAGGAACAAACTGCAGTTACAAATCATACAGGGACGGACTGCAGTTACAAATCATACAGGGACCGACTGCAGTTACAAATCATACAGGTACGGACTGCAGTTACTAATCCTACAGGGACCGACTGCAGTTACGAATCATACAGGGACGGACTGTAGTTACAAATCATACAGGAACGGACTCCAGTTACAAATCATACAGGTACGGACTGCAGTTACAAATCATACAGGGACCGACTGCAGTTACAAATCCTACAGGTACGGACTGCAGTTACAAATCATACAGGGACGGACTGCAGTTACAAATCCTACAGGGACCGACTGCAGTTACAAATCATACAGGTACGGACTGCAGTTACAAATCATACAGGTACGGACTGCAGTTACAAATCATACAGTTACGGACTGCAGCTACAAATCATACAGGTACGGTCTGCAGTTACAAATCATACAGGTACGGACTGCAGTTACAAATCTACAGTTACGGACTGCCGTTACAAATCATACAGTGACGGACTGCAGTTACAAATCATAGAGGGACGGACTGCAGTTACTAATCATACGGCTGATGCTTTGATCATAATAGTTCTTTTAATGAAACATCATTTCACCTTTCATGTTTGTAACACAAAATGCAATCCTAGAGGTGACTACGGCTCACCATTCGTTCCTTATTCAGTTGGACCCACGTAATATCTCAGACACAACGGCTCCAATTTGAACACATTTTGGTTATGTGTCATCAACTGTAATTGTCTTGGTAATCGCCGGTTTATAAGAGCAACATTGTAGATACCTCAAGCGAAATGCAGTATCCAGACACTCCACAATCTGCTGTCTCCAAATACAGCTCTTGGCTGTGAAGTATCGGCCATATACATCCATATTGCCTTGTAGCTTTGGTATCTAAACTATTCTTATATAGATGGAAGACACAACCCATTGATAAATAAGTCTGCTTAACAACATGTGAGCTCCTGATAACTGGCTCATCTTCAGTATGGTTGCAACAATGATGGAGCACAATCTGTCAACCAACATAAGATAAAACTAGGCTATATTTATGTGAACTGCAATAGGCAGAAGAAACGATGCGCTCACACAAAGGGGCGATAACAGTGGATGGAGACCACATGGTATTGGGAAATTCAGCACATTTTGGGGGCAGGATTCCCTCGTGACCCGATGACAACAGTGCCTATTGTTCTGTGTAAATGTATTCCTAGTAGGTAGGACTCTTTATTCCAATATCCCTGACCAGCAACGCTTACTTTTTATGCTTACTAGAGAAACTATGGAAGTGCCCAAACTTCTGGGCAAATTTATTTAAATTTTGTCTTACAGAAAATCTCACCGATTTTTATGTACAACAGGGGTTCAACAATATGTCCACAAATATGTATATTTTAATATTGTTCAGAAAAAGAGAGTAAACGTCAATTATGACTGGAAATGTCTTATTTTTTATATTTTTAATCTGAGACTGATGCTTCCAACCTCTTCACACATTATAAGAGAGGACTCTGAGTTGTTATATTGCCAAAGGGAAGGGTAGAATAGGTTGTTCTACCATTGAGGTACCAGGACAGACTAGGTTGTTCTATCATTGAGGTACCAGGGTAGAGTAGATTGTTCTACCATTCAGGTACCAGGACAGAGTAGATTGTTCTAACATTCAGGTACCAGGGTATAGTAGGTTGTTCTACCATTGAGGTACCAGGGTAGAGTAGGTTGTTCTACCATTGAGGTACCAGGACAGACTAGGTTGTTCTACCATTGAGGTACCTGGACAGAGTAGATTGTTCTACCATTGAGGTACCAGGACAGAGTAGATTGTTCTACCATTGAGGTACCAGGACAGACTAGGTTGTTCTACCATTGAGGTACCAGGACAGACTAGGTTGTTCTACCATTGAGGTACCAGGACAGAGTAGGTTGTTCTACCATTGAGGTACCAGGGTAGAGTAGGTTGTTCTACCATTCAGGTACCAGGACAGAGTAGATTGTTCTACCATTGAGGTACCAGGACAGAGTAGGTTGTTCTACCATTGAAGTACCAGGACAGAGTAGATTGTTCTACCATTGAGGTACCAGGGTAGAGTAGGTTGTTCTACCATTGAGGTACCAGGACAGAGTAGATTGTTCTACCATTGAGGTACCAGGGTAGAGTAGATTGTTCTACCATTTAGGTACCAGGACAGAGTAGATTGTTCTACCATTGAGGTACCAGGACAGAGTAGGTTTTGACTGTGTGGATGGAAAACGGAACCAGATTGTCAGGATGACTAAGATCCCAGAAGTGGCCAAACAAAGAGCTCAGGAAAGGATGTCGGGTTTTAGTGATGCAGGAATGTTACGAAGGAGAAGCTCCTTAGACAAGAACCATAGCCTGGAAGCGGATATGAGCTTCAACTTCAACTGGAAGGCAGTTTAGTGTGCGACAAAGCAGGGAACCATGAGAGTGGAACTTGTAAAGGTTGAACACCAGGCAAGCCCTTGCATTCTGAATGAGCTGCATTGGTTTGGTTGCTCATGCCAGAAGTTGTTGTAGAGGATGAACCTGTAGGAGGCAGAAGCAGGTCACTGCCTTGACGGTAGCACTCTGAAAGGACACTGTGCAGTTATCAACCATGATAGAAATGTCCGGCAGACAGGCCTTCCCCCAGAAAGAGAGCAACCAAGTAGTTTCAAGGTTAAGCTTGAGGTGGTCTGCCAACATCCAAGAGGAGTTGTCAACCAAGCACGCAGAGATGCGTGTTCACATCAGAGTCTGGGATGCAAGAATGGAAAAGAAAAACTGAGTGTCATCTGCATAGCAGTGATAGGAAAACCCATGGCAGTGGTATATGGCAGAGACACCAGTAGTGGCTGACCAGCAGAACAGGATCCTCTCCATGTCACCTGGTAGAAGTGACATACCAGGTAGGAAGTGATCCAAGAGTGAACAGAACCTGAGATGTTCACATCAAAAAGGATGGAAAGTAAGATACTGTAGTTCAGTGTCAGAGAAGGTGGATAGCTCACGAAGGATGTGAAGAAGAGTTCTGCCAAGTGAGTGACAAGTGGGACAAAAAGGCTGAGTAAAGGAGGTACAGATATTATGAACAGATAGAGTAAGTAAAGGAGGTACAGATATTATGAACAGATAGAGTAAGTAAAGGAGGTACAGATATTATGAACAGATAGAGTAGGTAAAGGAGGTACAGATATTATGAGCAGATAGAGTAAGTAAAGGAGGTACAGATATTATGAACAGATAGAGTAAGTAAAGGAGGTACAGATATTATGAACAGATAGAGTAAGTAAAGGAGGTACAGATATTATAAACAGATAGAGTAAGTAAAGGAGGTACAGATATTATGAACAGATAGAGTAAGTACAGGAGGTACAGATATTATGAACAGATAGAGTAAGTAAAGGAGGTACAGATATTATGAACAGATAGAGTAAGTAAAGGAGGTACAGATATTATGAGCAGATAGAGTAAGTAAAGGAGGTACAGATATTATGAGCAGATAGAGTAAGTAAAGGAGGTACAGATATTATGAACAGATAGAGTAAGTAAAGGAGGTACTGATATTATGAACAGATAGAGTAAGTAAAGGAGGTACAGATATTATGAACAGATAGAGTAAGTTATTGAGGTACAGATATCATGAACAGATAGAGTAAGTAAAGGAGGTACTGATATTATGAACAGATAGAGTAAGTAAAGGAGGTACAGATATTATGAACAGATAGAGAATATGGTTTGGGAGGTGGTGGGGTGAGGAGAAAGTCCTGGCATAAGAGAAGAAAGTCTGGATGTTTGTTTTTTTGCTTTTGCAGTTGATACCCATTTATCGTCACACTGCGTTTAACTAATTAAAACCACCTGGTACGTGACCCCATACTGATTGAAAAACCATCACCTGGTAAGTGACCCCATACTGAGTGATAAACCACCACCTGGTACGAGACCCCATACTGAGTGATAAACCATCACCTGGTACGTGACCCCATACTGAGTGATAAACCACCACCTGGTACGAGACCCCATACTGAGTGATAAACCATCACCTGGTACGTGACCCCATACTGAGTGATAAACCATCACCTGGTACGTGACCCCATACTGAGTGATAAACCATCACCTGGTACGTGACCCCATACTGAGTGATAAACCACCACCTGGTACGAGACCCCATACTGAGTGATAAACCATCACCTGGTACGTGACCCCATACTGAGTGATAAACCATCACCTTGTACCTGACCCCATACTGAGTGATAAACCATCACCTGGTACGTGACCCCATACTGAGTGATAAACCATCACCTGGTACCTGACCCCATACTGAGTGATAAACCATCACCTGGTACGTGACCCCATACTGAGTGATAAACCATCACCTGGTACGTGACCCCATACTGAGTGATAAACCATCACCTGGTACGTGACCCCATACTGAGTGATAAACCATCACCTGGTACGTGACCCCATACTGAGTGATAAACCATCACCTGGTACGTGACCCCATACTGAGTGATAAACCATCACCTGGTACGTGACCCCATACTGAGTGATAAACCATCACCTGGTACAGATATAATCAGCATGTAACGTGCATTAATGAGGTCACCATCAGCACTTGGTGGAAGATAAGGACCAACAATGTCCAGCTTGAATGGGAAGTTCACAAATAAAGCAGGGAATTCAAAAGAGGAACCAGGTAAGCCAGGAAGAGGGAGAATCTCCAAGTTGAGGAAACAAGCAACACTGTGCTGCATCTGTGATGACCAAATATGAATAGGGGAAACACAGAGCAGACAGTATGTGCAACTATGTGCAGTATGTGCTAGAGAAATCCATGTTTCTGTCAGGATCCAGACATTAGGAGTCAGGAGAGCACCATAGGACCCGATGAATGTAGCCTTGTTGACAGCAGAATGACAGTTCCAAACCCTGCTGGTGATCCATATGTGTTTAACCCGACCGGGAACACAAGTTTAGGATTCAGCGACGGGATTGGCGTGACTGTGGGAATGACGAGGAAACAGGCAGAAAGAGATGGGAAAAAGACACATTGTGCAAAATGGGTAGAAAGTATTTTTTTCCAATGCTCCACAAGTGTGACAAAGCAAAAGTGGGAAATGCAAGTCATTTTTGTCTGCTTTATATATGTATTTACATTTAAAATGTTATTCTATTTTTATTTCACCATGTAACAAAATAAACTTAAAAATGTTCAAGGAAGGCGAATACTATTGATGGTATTTTTTTATAAGGGGCAAAGTAAAGCCCCTTTAAACAGATTGTGACAATATCATAATATATGACATGTAATAATATACAATGTCCTATTTTAAAACCAATTAGGTTTTTATCTGATTCTAACATTGACATTGCTACATCTCAAATAAATCTTCCCCATGAGACAATAGACCCATTGCAGAAGTACTGCTTCATTTCATTTATTTCCATTAACAACATAAGCTTTTAATAAATGTTCCACCCCAGGGCCACAGACTTGCACAGACAACATCATAACGAAACTTCGTGTGTGTTATGTCTTTGTCTAAACCCAGTTGTGTTTTGTAGAGTCCCTAATACATTTGCTATCTCTAATAGGTCCGTGGAACCAAAGCATGAGATAAACCCACATTAGAGCATTGGGACTGTTGTACACACTGATGTGTAAGTGGTTTAATAGAAAGCCCGAGATGTGAACCAGAACTAAGGTCCAACTCCCCAGGAAACACTGTAGGTCCAGCAAATGGACAGGAACCCGGACATGTGGACCGTGATATCTCTATGTGATTAACACGCATTAACAAGCGGATGTGTGGTGATAAAAGTTCAACTCTATTGTTTCTGACCCAACTGATAAGGCATCAGCTTATTTCAATACATATATAATATATATAAATATAAAATAAAAGCGCCCACTCTGTCTATTAAAGTTACACCGTATCCAACAAAACACAATCATTTATTACATATTCATAACTACTATTTCTATAGGAGTAAAATATCCCATTTAATTTGCTTTGGGAATAATGCTGAACATGTTACAGCTCGGGATTGATACAGTATAAACACTTAATAAAATAAGAAATAAGAAAATTAACTTAGAAAACATATTCTTATCTTTTATCCAAGATCAACAATTTAATATGTATTAAATTTAGACAACAAAAGAAATGCAATCAGTACATCAAGAATATAAGGTGCCAAATCTATATTCGTATATATGTATAGAGCATTAACCTCATGTGTTATAATAAAACTAGAAGCCTATTCCACAATACAATCAGGAATAGTAGAGTGAGAGTCTGCCGACCAAATCCCATGGAAACGGATGAGAGTGAGATTAGATAAGGATGCATACAGAGACACATAGAGTATTGCTATAATATTCTATCTACATCCAGGAGACATCATAATATATGGTATATGGTTACCTTGCATTAGGTCGGTGCTGCTGGTGCTGGTATCCCCGAGTTCCCTTCACTATACCGACCCGCTGTATCGGAACGCGCTACGCTCTGTGAGGAGCGCTGTGTCGCGTTGCATTGTGGGAGAAGTGAGTGAGTCCCGTCAGGTGACCAGGTGGACCGAGGAGGTACCACCTGACGAGACATGATCTCCTGTATGCATGTGAAGTGTGAGGTTATAATGCGCACTGATGCATACATATACGCGTTATGTACTCTAGCCCTCCATATGCCAGTGAGCAATAATCATATTCACATATTATCTACACTTCTGTAAATGACTTGCATCTCTGATACACTTTTCAGTTTAGGTGTTGCACATTTTAAGTGCACATAACAGTATGAATTTGTTTAAATCATACTGGTGCCAGGGCTAAATCAAGGCTTTTGTTGCCTCCCCACCCCATCTCATGGGGAAAACAATATTTAGAGATGGATCAAAAAAAATTCTGTGATTAGGAAGAATCTAAAATAAATTGGATCAAAATGCATCAGACACTAATTTAGCTAATTGAACCTGCTTGCAGATCAACAGTTTTAACTTGTTATTCCAGCATTTTCTGTTCCTCTAGCCATATTAACTTGTTATTCCAGCAATTTCTGTTCCTCTATCCATATTTACGTGTTATTTCAGCATTTTCTGTTCCTCTATCCATATTAACATGTTATTCCAGCATTTTCTGTTCCTCTATCCATATTAACTTGCAACTAGTTTAATGCAGATAATAATTGATTGTGATTTTGTCTCAATGGCAGTGACTGAGTGACATTATTTCTTGTTCTTTAGCCCCATACAGGCAATACCTGAGAATATAGAGAGCCAGTATTAAATTCCATGCACCAAAGTGGTCCATTAATAAGTCCTGTTAAAAATAATTGTATGAAATCCCTGGCATATTGTAGTTGCAGTTCCCTGTTTTGGGCTAACAGTTCATATACAATCATTGTGCCAAGCATTCTGCACTTCCCTGTTTTGCAGTTGATCAGAATCAGAAATCAGAAAAGTGTTTATTCGCCATGAATGTGTGAACAGACAAGGAATTTACTTTGGCAGGAAGGTGCGTACATACTACGAAAGAATAGAACAGTAAAAATTATAGGGTATAGGGATAGTAATATACAAAATACTATACAGAATACAGATAAGTAACTTAAGAGGGTGAGGGGTATAGGGATATAATATACAAAATACTATACAGAATACAGATAAGTAACGTAAGAGGGTGAGGGGTATAGGGATAGTAATATACAAAATACTATACAGAATACAGATAAGTAACGTAAGAGGGTGAGGGGTATAGGGATAGTAATATACAAAATACTATACAGAATACAGATAAGTAACGTAAGAGGGTGAGGGGTATAGGGATAGTAATATACAAAATACTATACAGAATACAGATAAGTAACGTAAGAGGTTGAGGGGTATAGGGATAGTAATATACACAATACTATACAGGATACAGATAAGTAACGTAAGAGGGTGAGGGGTATAGGGATAGTAATATACAAAATACTATACAGAATACAGATAAGTAACGTAAGAGGGTGAGGGGTATAGGGATAGTAATATACAAAATACTATACAGAGTACAGATAAGTAATGTAAGAGGGTGAGGGGTATAGGGATAGTAATATACAAAATACTATACAGAATACAGATAAGTAACGTAAGAGGGTGAGGGGTATAGGGATATAATATACAAAATACTATACAGAATACAGATAAGTAACGTAAGAGGGTGAGGGGTATAGGGATAGTAATATACAAAATACTATACAGAATACAGATAAGTAACGTAAGAGGGTGAAGGGTATAGGGATAGTAATATACAAAATACTATACAGAATACAGATAAGTAACGTAAGAGGGTGAGGTGTATAGGGATATAATATACAAAATACTATACAGAATACAGATAAGTAACGTAAGAGGGTGAGGGGTATAGGGATAGTAATATACAAAATACTATACAGAATACAGATAAGTAACGTAAGAGGGTGAGGGGTATAGGGATATAATATACAAAATACTATACAGAATACAGATAAGTAACGTAAGAGGGTGAGAGGTATAGGGATAGTAATATACAAAATACTATACAGGATACAGATAAGTAACGTAAGAGGGTGAGAGGTATAGGGATAGTAATATACAAAATACTATACAGAATACAGATAAGTAACGTAAGAGGGTGAGGGGTATAGGGATAGTAATATACAAAATACTATACAGAATACAGATAAGTAACGTAAGAGGGTGAGGGGTATAGGGATAGTAATATACAAAATACTATACAGAATACAGGTAAGTAACGTAAGAGGGTGAGGGGTATAGGGATAGTAATATACAAAATACTATACAGAGTACAGATAAGTAACGTAAGAGAGTGAGGGGTATAGGGATATAATATACAAAATACTATACAGGATACAGATAAGTAACGTAAGAGAGTGAGGGGTATAGGGATAGTAATATACAAAATACTATACAGGATACAGATAAGTAACGTAAGAGAGTGAGGGGTATAGGGATAGTAATATACAAAATACTATACAGGATACAGATAAGTAACGTAAGAGAGTGAGGGGTATAGGGATATAATATACAAAATACTATACAGGATACAGATAGCTGCTGTAGTGCAATAGTGCATAACTTGTAAACATTGTGGTGCAAAATCAGGCAATGTGCAAAAGGAATGGGAAGAGTTCAAGGCTTGTGTGCACCCCTGGCCTTGTTGAGGAGGCCAGTAGCACATGGGAAGAAACTGTTCTTATGGCGTGAGGCTTTGGTCCTGATGGACCGAAGCCTTCTGCTGGAGGCGAGTGGATTGAAAAGAGAGTAACCGGGGTGAGAGGGGCCTGCCACAATCTTCCTAGCTCGCCTCAGAGCCCTCGAGGTGTGCAGATCCTCGAGGATAGGCAGATTGCAGCCAATCACCTTTTCAGCTGAGCGGATGATACGCTGCAGTCTGCTCTTGTCTTTGGCTGTAGCAGCAGAGTACCAGATGGTGATGGATGAGGTGAGGATGGACTCAATGATGGCTGAGTAGAAGTGAACCATCATCATAGTGATATATAATAATTGGACCAAGCATTCTGCAGTCCCTGTTTTGGGCTAACAGTTGATATATAATAATTGGACCAAGCATTCTGCAGTCCCTGTTTTGGGCTAACAGTTGATATATAATAATTGGACCAAGCATTCTACAGTTCCCTGTTTTGGGCTAACAGTTGATATATAATAATTGGACCAAGCATTCTGCAGTCCCTGTTTTGGGCTAACAGTTGATATATAATAATTGGACCAAGCATTCTGCAGTTCCCTGGTTTGGGCTAACAGTTGATATATAATAACTGGACCAAGCATTCTACAGTTCCCTGGTTTGGGCTAACAGTTGATATATAATAATTGGACCAAGCATTCTGCAGTTCCCTGGTTTGGGCTAACAGTTGATATATAATAATTGGACCAAGCATTCTGCAGTTCCTGTTTTGGGCTAACAGTTGATATATAATAATTGGACCAAGCATTCTGCAGTCCCTGTTTTGGGCTAACAGTTGATATATAATAATTGGACCAAGCATTCTGCAGTTCCCTGGTTTGGGCTAACAGTTGATATATAATAATTGGACCAAGCATTCTGCAGTTCCCTGGTTTGGGCTAACAGTTGATATATAATAATTGGACCAAGCATTCTGCAGTTCCCTGGTTTGGGCTAACAGTTGATATACAATCATTGTGCCAAGCATTCTGCAGTCCCTGTTTTGGGCTAACAGTTGATATATAATAATTGTGCCAAGCATTCTGCAGTTCCCTGGTTTGGGCTAACAGTTGATATATAATAATTGGACCAAGCATTCTGCAGTTCCCTGGTTTGGGCTAACAGTTGATATATAATAATTGGACCAAGCATTCTGCAGTCCCTGTTTTGGGCTAACAGTTGATATATAATAATTGGACCAAGCATTCTGCAGTTCCCTGGTTTGGGCTAACAGTTGATATATAATAATTGGACCAAGCATTCTGCAGTTCCTGGTTTGGGCTAACAGTTGATATATAATAATTGGACCAAGCATTCTGCAGTTCCCTGGTTTGGGCTAACAGTTGATATATAATAATTGGACCAAGCATTCTGCAGTTCCCTGGTTTGGGCTAACAGTTGATATATAATAATTGGACCAAGCATTCTGCAGTTCCCTGGTTTGGGCTAACAGTTGATATATAATAATTGGACCAAGCATTCTACAGTTCCCTGGTTTGGGCAAACAGTTGATATATAATAATTGGACCAAGCATTCTGCAGTCCCTGTTTTGGGCTAACAGTTGATATATAATAATTGGACCAAGCATTCTGCAGTTCCCTGGTTTGGGCTAACAGTTGATATATAATAACTGGACCAAGCATTCTACAGTTCCCTGGTTTGGGCTAACAGTTGATATATAATAATTGGACCAAGCATTCTGCAGTTCCCTGTTTTGGGCTAACAGTTGATATATAATAATTGGACCAAGCATTCTGCAGTCCCTGTTTTGGGCTAACAGTTGATATATAATAATTGGACCAAGCATTCTGCAGTCCCTGTTTTGGGCTAACAGTTGATATATAATAATTGGACCAAGCATTCTGCAGTTCCCTGGTTTGGGCTAACAGTTGATATATAATAATTGGACCAAGCATTCTGCAGTTCCCTGGTTTGGGCTAACAGTTGATATATAATAATTGGACCAAGCATTCTGCAGTTCCCTGGTTTGGGCTAACAGTTGATATACAATCATTGTGCCAAGCATTCTGCAGTCCCTGTTTTGGGCTAACAGTTGATATATAATAATTGTGCCAAGCATTCTGCAGTTCCCTGGTTTGGGCTAACAGTTGATATATAATAATTGGACCAAGCATTCTGCAGTTCCCTGGTTTGGGCTAACAGTTGATATATAATAATTGGACCAAGCATTCTGCAGTTCCCTGGTTTGGGCTAACAGTTGATATATAATAATTGGACCAAGCATTCTGCAGTTCCTGGTTTGGGCTAACAGTTGATATATAATAATTGGACCAAGCATTCTGCAGTCCCTGTTTTGGGCTAACAGTTGATATATAATAATTGGACCAAGCATTCTGCAGTTCCCTGGTTTGGGCTAACAGTTGATATATAATAATTGGACCAAGCATTCTGCAGTTCCCTGGTTTGGGCTAACAGTTGATATATAATAATTGGACCAAGCATTCTGCAGTTCCCTGGTTTGGGCTAACAGTTGATATATAATAATTGGACCAAGCATTCTGCAGTTCCCTGGTTTGGGCTAACAGTTGATATATAATAATTGGACCAAGCATTCTGCAGTTCCCTGGTTTGGGCTAACAGTTGATATATAATAATTGGACCAAGCATTCTGCAGTTCCCTGGTTTGGGCTAACAGTTGATATATAATCATTGGACCAAGCATTCTGTAGTTGCCCAGAACTATTGCTAACTGATGTTGGTAACTGAAAAACTAATTTTTTAACAATCATCTCTTTAAACAAAACCTGTTTGCAAAATTGTCAATTAATCCATAATACAAGACACAATAAGAAGATTCTGGGATATGTATGGAAAATACAATGTGTCTCTCAAATGCACATGTTATCTTCTGCTAATTGTTGTGTATTTATAACTTTTAGTATATACAAGCCTATTGCTTGATCGTGCATAAAAGAGCCTGTGGATAAACATGCCAAGAAAAGGGTACATTTTTAAGATATTGATTGATCTCACTCATCATTAGAGCTGCAGGCTTTTTCAAAGCATTTTTGACAAATAACAAATTCAACCCAGTGTTGAATACCCATTATGATTCTGAATGACAGTTTCTCAGATGTATTTGGCAATCATTTCTACAGCTTTACCTACTACAGATATTATAATTGGAATGGCAAATATCAGCACATTGACAGTTACAGTAGGATAATAATATATTAGTTCTAATATTGCTGTGTTCATAGTAAGTTGTAACCCTGGCTGAGTTGCAGGGTTACAGTTTACAATTTTTTTGGTTGGGCCACTCATTTAAAAGTGTTTCCTTAGAAAACAACTGTAAGCTTTTCTCGTAGAAGGGGTGAAACATGCCTGGAGGCGATCGCCGTTCCTCAAGTGCACTGAATTTCAACTTGACAGCACATTCACTACAGACACGGAAGGTGTGTGCCACTTTTTCATCTCCATTCACTACACTAACATGAACCTACTAAAAAAATATGTCATAATACATAGCTAGCCCAGCTGCCTCCTCTGAGAGACAAATAGAGGGCAAACAGGGTACACATCTATATTTCAGCAACCATGTGCCAGCCCAGAGAGTGTGTGTGAGAAGAGAAAAAAAACTGAAAAAATCTGGAGTATTTGATTTGTAAAAAATGCATGCTTTTTGTAAGGCTAAAGACTGAGTTCCAGACATACCTCTTTCAGCTCTGACATTGCAAAATGAAACGACTGGTTGAAACGACTGAATCACTAAGAGAGCTGTGAGACAAATCTTGATGATAAAATTCCTTTCTGGGTTCAAAGGATTCTGAAGAAAATGTGCCTTCCCAAGATATGTTTATGAACATACAGTGACCAACATTGATTGTTATATAGATTTGTTTTAGATGATACATTTTCCAAACTATTATATTTAACCAATGCTCTTTGCTTATAGTCCCAAATGTAGTTTGATCACTGTGTAACGTGACTGGATGCTGTTGTGAGGGGCTGCTTGGTTGGGCTTTTGCAAATGCCTGTCCTGGTCCATGAAAACACCAACTAATATTACACACCCAGCAGGGTTAGCTGCAGACCTGGCCTGTCCTGTGTCCATGAAAACACCAACTAATCCATTTTATGTGAGCAGACAAAGTCAGACAGCGTTTCAGATATATCCTAGAGGAATACATCTACCTGTAGTTTGGCTGTTTCGCTGTAATATGACGTGCTGCCCCAGCAGTCACCGGTTTTGTCATGATTTCCTGAACTGTTATTTTGTATCTAAATGTAAAGTGGTTTCACAACCACACGTTGAGGTATGGTGACTTGGCTAAAGAATTTAATAGCGTTGGCTGTGATGGTTGGGAACTCTCCTGGGTTCAATGACGGTCTGCAGATAATCTAAAACAACATGACTAATGTCCTTATTGACCCGTTGCTGTGAAATCTGAGGAAGACATCATGTTTAATAAAGGTATTTTTTTCTGTTTCTGATCAGAATTTGTTTATTGAACAGCAGATCCCATTTTTATATATGTTAGTCAGAGTTGAGTGAGCTTGTTTTCTTGTAACTCACAAAAGAGGGACCTTCTTGTCTGTAAGGGTTATCAGTTATTATTCCGTATCTTCACACTTCAGAGGTTCAGACAATCTCAACCTGTGCGTCTGACTCCGTGGCCCATATGGACAACTTGCTAGCAGGGCTACATCCATTTCTTTTCATCATCCCACACAATATTTTAAGTGCTTAAACGTTAAATAACAACACATGTTTTGTGATATTACCCAGATTGTTTGAGGTGCTGTCCTAAATAAACCATTGTATGATGACTCATTTTCATCCAATGTAACCACCGTATTATGTATTAGTAGTCATTTTTATGATAAAGTCTCATATTAAGAATATGTTTGGCCTTTACCATAACTATTCTTTTTGGATTTGCATGTTTGATGTAAAGACTTTTCTTCTGCTTGTATTGGATGAGTCCTTAACCTGGACCACATCCATAGTCAGTCTCCTCTTTACTAAACATAGGAACAGTTTGAGGCTAGGAAAGGGCTTTTACAATTCTACACTATATTTGCGACTACATTAAGTTTTATATTCTAATTTTATAAAGCCCTTTTACAACAATAATTGTCACAAAGTGCTTTTACAAACTGTCATGAGAGACCTCTAGGCATCTCTTTGCCTAGTGTCAGGAGAGACCTCTAGGCATCTCTATGCTTTAGTCAGGAGAGTCCTCTAGGCATCTCTATGCTTTGGTCAGGAGAGACCTCTAGGCATATCTATGCTTTAGTCAGGAGAGTCCTCTAGGCATCTCTATGCTTTGGTCAGGAGAGACCTCTAGGCATATCTAGGCTTTAGTCAGGAGAGTCCTCTATGCATCTCTTTGCAAGTGTCAGGAGAATCCTCTAGGCATCTCTATGCTTTGGTCAGGAGAGACCTCTAGGCATCTCCATGCTTTGGTCAGGAGAGACGTCTAGGCATCACTATGCTTTGGTCAGGAGAGACCTCTAGGCATATCTAGGCTTTAGTCAGGAGAGTCCTCTATGCATCTCTTTGCAAGTGTCAGGAGAATCCTCTAGGCATCTCTATGCTTTGGTCAGGAGAGACCTCTAGGCATCTCCATGCTTTGGTCAGGAGAGACGTCTAGGAATCTCTATACTTTGGTCAGGCTAGACCTCTAGGCATCTCTATGCTTTATTTTCTGTTGTCCTCAATTGGAGGCAGCTGCCATGAGTTGCCTCTAATTGGAGGCAGCTGCCCTGAAATGCCTCTAATTGGAGGCAGCTGCCCTGAGTTGCCTCTAATTGGAGGCAGCTGCCCTGAGTTGCCTCTAATTGGAGACAGCTGCCCTGAGTTGCCTCTGATTGGGGAACCATTTTAAGTTCAACATTTTGCCACACAAGTTGTGGATCATTGTTTTGTGTCCTGAGTTGCTTCCAGTTGTGTTTCTTGTTTTGGTACTTGTTAAGCCTTTAAGAGCTCTGCGTCCATTCTCAACCATTACCAGCATAACCATGACACAAACACCCAGTCTGATCCCAGAACAGGCATACATGCATGTGACCTGTAACTGACCATGTAATGTAGGAAATAAATAACGTTGTTTGCCTTATATACTGTACCCACCTCCTCCAGTTTAAATAGGATCGATGCCCACCCACGCCCCAGCACCTCCTGGGTAACATAACAAGCCCACCTCCTCCAGTTTAAATAGGATCGATGCCCACCCACGCCCCAGCACCTCCTGGGTAACATAACAAGCCCACCTCCTCCAGTTTAAATAGGATCGATGCCCACCCACGCCCCAGCACCTCCTGGGTAACATAACAAGCCCACCTCCTCCAGTTTAAATAGGATCGATGCCCACCCACGCCCCAGCACCTCCTGGGTAACATAACAAGCCCACCTCCTCCAGTTTAAATAGGATCGATGCCCACCCACGCCCCAGCACCTCCTGGGTAACATAACAAGCCCACCTCCTCCAGTTTAAATAGGATCGATGCCCACCCACGCCCCAGCACCTCCTGGGTAACATAACAAGCCCACCTCCTCCAGTTTAAATAGGATCGATGCCCACCCACGCCCCAGCACCTCCTGGGTAACATAACAAGCCCACCTCCTCCAGTTTAAATAGGATCGATGCCCACCCACGCCCCAGCACCTCCTGGGTAACATAACAAGCCCACCTCCTCCAGTTTAAATAGGATCGATGCCCACCCACACCCCAGCACCTCCTGGGTAACATAACAAGCACATTCTGAACTTTATTTAGCAAAATCAACAAAATAATTTTGAAAATAGTACAAAATGCTTTTTGTGTCCCACTGAGAGTTACTACCAATGGACTTAGGAGAGGTGAGGGTCAGTCATTTGTGGAGTTATTTAAAGATATAGACATAGAAATTGTACTTCAAAGTACTGTACTGCCTTATAGAAATGTTATTATCAATGAAGTATTTTTATGTTGCAGAACACAAAATAAAAAAGCAATCCTAAAAAACAGTATTTTCTGCATTTAAACAGTATGACAAAAGTCACTAAAAGTAATTGAAATGTCATTGGACTTGCCAACTGTTTAATGGCTCCTTAGAGGCTTTTGTGAATCACAGAGATGTCTTCAAAGACTACCGTCTTCCCGAGAATCCACAGAGCAAAGCGTAGATGTTTATTCATTTCTGGCACAAACTGTTCGGCCCAAACACTTGGTTTTGTTATAAATTGCAGGCGTGGGATTTATTGTTCTTTTAAAAAGCCAATCATAGGCAAAAGCAAACAGTACATGAGTCATGGCAGGAAGGACTATAAGAAAAGTTGTAGATTTAAACATAAACAGCAATATTGATGAATTTCAAGATAACACTTAATGAACTAAATACATTTTTTTAATTTGATAGTATCAGTGAAAAATAAAAAATCTACAAATTGTTCTAAATGAATGGGAAATCCATCTGAAACTGAAAATAGATTGATTTTGTAAATGTTTAGCCCTTTTTGTCAATATTTGCTGGAGAGCACATTTAACAGCAATTACAGCATGACCCCAAACTACACTGTGGCTTTGGCAGTATGTTATGCTGGAAGATGAATATTCTCCCAATTCCCACAGTTATCGTAGAATTCAGCAGGTTTGTTTTATACCCTCATTTTTGTATTTTGCTCTGTATTTTCACAAGCATCTCAGGCACAGACACACACAGACACACACACAGACAGAAACACACACACACACAGACAGAAACACACACACACACACACGCACACACACGACTACAGCTTGACATACAGATGTATAAACCGACCTCAGAAGAGCCATGCTCAAAGGCACACTGACAGATTGATTTATCTGAATAGTGCTGAGTTACGAACTCCCCTCAGGAGAGGAGAGCGTAACACCCCGTCACACGTGAGCCTAACCCACAAGGTTGGTGAGATGGTGAGGTTGTGTGGATGCACAAGTAGGACACACACAGAGCAGTGCAGTTTAAACCAGGTTTATTTGACCTGTAATACAGTATTGGGGAAAAGGAGCTGAGTGAAATAAAAGCAAATAACTGAACTATTCCAAAAGACCCTTAACCCATCTAGACTGCACAAGAAGCACTATGCTCTATCAGCAGGTCTAACATATGGGTATATAGACAGAGGTACTGGAGATTTTTTGCACTGTTCAGAACACCACCTGTGTGAACACAAATTAACGCACACTGACAACAAACACAAGCAGGCTGGGACAAGTCAGATTTAAGGCCACTGGTCTCCCTCAGTATTGTGTCAGATGTGGGGCCACTGGTCTCCCTCACTATCATGTCAGATGTGGGGCCACTGGTCTCCCTCAGTATTGTGTCAGATGTGGGGCCACTGGTCTCCCTCAGTATTGTGTCAGATGTGGGGCCACTGGTCTCCCTCAGTATTGTGTCAGATGTGGGGCCACTGGTCTCCCTCAGTATTGTGTCAGATGTGGGGCCACTGGTCTCCCTCAGTATTGTGTCAGATGTGGGGCCACTGGTCTCCCTCAGTATTGTGTCAGATGTGGGGCCACTGGTCTCCCTCACTATCATGTCAGATGTGGGGCCACTGGTCTCCCTCACTATCATGTCAGATGTGGGGCCACTGGTCTCCCTCACTATCATGTCAGATGTGGGGCCACTGGTCTCCCTCACTATCATGTCAGATGTGGGGCCACTGGTCTCCCTAAGTATCGTGTCAGATCTCAATATAATCAAGAAAAACAATAGACTACACACAGCGAAACAGGACCTAGATAGAGAGATATATTAGAGAGAAAAACTAATGTTACTAATGCTAACGTAAGCTAAGTCAAATCCAGTCTTAGTGCTACATTCAATCAGACATTATGTGTCAATAAGCTTTCAAAGATACCATTAGCTTTATTTCATGTCTTGAAACAAACACTTAAAAAGGGTTTGTGCAACTCAAACGTTAATGTGTGATGAAATAAAGGCATCTCTGTGGTAATATGGAGCATTTATTTTCCAATTCACTTTTAATTTACTCCAAAATCTAATTCTGATATTGATTATGCTAGTAGCTAAACGTCTTTATTTGCCTTGCCTCCAATCCTCAGGGCACAAGGCTTTCTCATTGTTGTCAGTGTTGAATCATAACCAGTATTTATTCGGCCTTTATAGTCTTAAAATTCGGTATTTATAGTCTTAAAAAAACTATAAATTGGAATGCATTTAGAACACCATTTAGCAGAACAAATGCTCAATAAAGGAAGAACTTCAATGGAAACTACTGCAAAGACGGTATTAAATACCTTGTGATTTAATTATTATTTAATTAAATACGCTTTATCTTGTTTTAGTCCAGATAACAAAGGATCTATTAATTGAAGACCAAAGACTGACCTGAGTTTGGCAAGAAGTCTTACAACAAAAACCAAGGTCAACAGAAAGAGGTACTGCCATGTTGCACATCAATAGTGTAACTCAGATGTGAGAAATATTATATTAATACTAACAAATGTCATTTGTTAATGGTCAGAAATACAATGATTAAGCAATACTGGCCCACATATCTAGTAATAAAGTGAAAGATTGTGTCTTATCAAATACTTTTTGTTGCTAAACAATTGACATGTGTTATAAACTTGGGTTCATTTATCATATTCATTTATTTACTTCATGTCATGGTCGAAAAGGACTGCATGATGGCAGTAGTGCTTATATCACAGTTGTTCGTTTACCAGGTGATACTTACTTAAATCATTATATTTAAGTCAGTATAAAGCATATCCAGCACAGTTGTACCAAAAATGTGTCTATTTCACAAAAACCTGTGATATCAATGTGAGCATATCATGTTAAGCTCAAAATATGTTACTGTGAATGCCAAAGGTTTTGTCCTCATTATACGTTTCAATGTAAATATCTAGACAGGGCTAGTCCTCACTGCAGACAAAATGAAAGCAGTCTAATAATCTGACATGTGAAATGTTAATTAATCACACTAAACATGTATTTTGTGTTGGTCTTACCAACCTGCTGGTTAGATGAGTAAACAGACCCATGAGATACAGGCATTGTGAAACATATTATATAACACAGCAGACCAAAATGGCCCACCTTTAGCATTGGAGAGATGAGCTAGAGCGCCAGGAAGTGGCTGGTGCAGTATAATGATTAAATTGTTAAGGTGACAAAGAGGCCATCCAATCAGCCCTTGGTACGGCTATAGAGTATGTTCCCTCCCTGATGGAAACACTCAAGAGCTGTGACCCCTTCCACCTTGCTCTCACTCCCTCTCACACAACTGGCTCTTTCTCTGGGCCCTACATAATCAAAAGATCTCTCCTGCACGCTCTGCTGCGATCATGTTAACAAAAGTGCAGTCATTCCACTGTCAAGAGGTAACCTTAGCAAGTTTAAGATGCACTCACCCTGCTAGGACTATTGTACACCAGCAGCTGGTAAGTTGAGCGTTGTATATGATTTCCAAAATAGTTCACATGTAGCGGAAAACCATCTGCCTTGGATTCGACATAAGGATCCTGTTTAGCATTCTATTCTGTAGGAGGAGGTGAATTACGTCAATTACCAAACACTGACTTTACTGTGTGTAGTTTATCACTTCTGTAGGAGGTGAATCACACCAGTTACCAAACACTGACTATATACTGTGTGTAGTTTATCACTTCTGTAGGAGGAGGTGAATCACACCAGTTACCAAACACTGACTATATACTGTGTGTAGTTTATCACTTCTGTAGGAGGAGGTGAATCACACCAGTTACCAAACACTGACTTTACTGTGTGTAGTTTATCACTTCTGTAGGAGGTGAATCACACCAGTTACCAAACACTGACTATATACTGTGTGTAGTTTATCACTTCTGTAGGAGGAGGTGAATCACACCAGTTACCAAACACTGACTATATACTGTGTGTAGTTTATCACTTCTGTAGGAGGAGGTGAATCACACCAGTTACCAAACACTGACTATATACTGTGTGTAGTTTATCACTTCTGTAGGAGGTGAATCACACCAGTTACCAAACACTGACTATATACTGTGTGTAGTTTATCACTTCTGTAGGAGGAGGTGAATCACACCAGTTACCAAACACTGACTATATACTGTGTGTAGTTTATCACTTCTGTAGGAGGAGGTGAATCACACCAGTTACCAAACACTGACTATATACTGTGTGTAGTTTATCACTTCTGTAGGAGGTGAATCACACCAGTTACCAAACACTGACTATATACTGTGTGTAGTTTATCACTTCTGTAGGAGGAGGTGAATCACACCAGTTACCAAACACTGACTATATACTGTGTGTAGTTTATTACTTCTGTAGGAGGGGGGGAATTACGTCAATTACCAAACACTGACTATATACTGTGTGTAGTTTATCACTTCTTGTTGCATACCAAGTGTGTGTTCGATTCTAATGTCAATGTATCTTTTGTAACGCCTCTTCAGCAGTTGACACACTGGAGAGGAAAGGGCATAGAATATTACACCGGAAGATTCCATAGAGAAATCACACTGATGAGCTCAGGGAATCATATTGTCTGCATGTGATTATTATAGTCTGTAAAAGCTGTCAGTTCATTTTCACACCCACTTTTGTTGCATAGTATCAATTGAATCCAACTGATTTAGTGCAGGTAATGTGCCCGTTCTAATTGGGACTCACATTCACACATTCACACCTGACTAAGGCTCCATCTGCTGCGTTTGACTCAGAGCCCAATTATGGTATCTTAACATTTGATTGATATTTTCCTACATAACTAATCTGTCCCTGATGCTTTGCAAACACATTTATAGACACTTTTGTTTAGAATGTTAAACAAAAAAAAGAAAAAGAAAGAATTATACACGGAAGCCTACTGAAATTTCATATGCAAAAAAATGTGTTGATCTCTTAATGTGATTTTGTTAAGCAATTAATACATGTATTGTTCTAGAAAAAAAAGAAGATGCCAAAATAATTGGCACTCTGGTTTAATTTAACTTTCAACAGTTTTGACAGTATTTGGACGAGGACTTTAACAACGTAAATATGTCTATGTAGGTACTTGCAAAACAAATGTGCAAAATGCTTGAAGTTGGTGCTTTTTTACATTCACGTTCACGTTCCAATCTCTCTTATCCATACACATGCTCTAATTGTCACAGTACAAATGCTATCCTATTTATAACGTGACATAGCATGTCACACTAAAAGGATCCAGCACATCCAGACAGAATCCTGTAGAGTCATGTAATCCTGTCTTAGCTTTGATACCCTGTATTGGAGAGCCACCCGAATAGATCTCCATTCATTTTGCGATTGTCCCTTCACAATGGCTGGCAGTAAACAGACTGCAACCAGGCTTCTCTGTAGCTAGCCATTACCCTACCTGGCGATAGGCCTTTTGTTGCCTTTTGGTTAAAGTACTTTGTTGCCTTTTGTTGCCTTTTGGTTAAAATACATCCTGCACTGAAACTAAATACTAAAGTATTTAGTTTCAGTGGAGGATGTATTTTTATGAGTTAGGTTAGGAGGACATGGTCCCTGTGAGAGGACTGTAAACAACATTATTTAGAAATGTAGTAAAGTGCATACGTAACTATTGGACTACATATGTAGAGTTACTGTCATACGTAACTTTTGGGCTACATATCTAGTGTTACTGTCATACGTAACTATTGGGCTACATATCTAGTGTTACTGTCATACGTAACTGTTGGACTAGTTCTAGGAGCCAGAACTTGTGCGTGAGGTGGAGCGATACCAGTTGGATCTGGTGGGACTTACCTCTACGCACAACCGTGGCTCTGGAACCTTACTCCTGGATAGGGGTTGGACTCTGTTCTTCTCTGGAGTTGCCCAGGGTGAGAGGCGGCGGGCTGGTGTGGGGATACTCACGAGCCCACGTCTGAGCACGGCGGTGTTGGAGTTTACCCCGGTGGATGAGAGGTTTGCCTCCCTACGCCTAAGGGTGGTGGGGGGGAAAACTCTGACTGTTGTTTGTGCTTATGCACCAAACAGCAGTTCGGAGTATTCAGCCTTCTTGGAGACCCTGAAGGGAGTCCTATATAGGGCTCCAGTAGGGGACTCCATCATTCTGCTGGGAGACTTCAACGCACATGTGGGCAACGATGGAGACACCTGGAGAGGCGTGATTGGGAGGAACGGCCTCCCTGATCTAAACCCGAGCGGGCGTTTGTTATTGGACTTCTGTGCTAGTCATGGATTGTCTATAACAAACACCATGTTCGAACATAAGGAGGCGCATAAGTGTACATGGTACCAGAGCACCCTAGGCCGAAGGTCAATGATCGATTTTGTGATCGTATCGGCTGATCTAAGGCCGCATGTTTTGAACACTCGGGTGAAGAGAGGGGCAGAGCTGTCAACTGATCACCATCTGGTAGTGAGTTGGATCAGAGGGTGGGGAAAGACTTTGGACAGACCAGGTAAGCCCAAACGGGTAGTGCGGGTGAACTGGGAACATCTGGAGGAGGCCCCTGTCCGAAAGATCTTCAACTCACACCTCCGGCGGAGCTTTTCAGGCATCCCTGTGGAGGTTGGGGGCATTGAACCTGAGTGGGCAATGTTCAAAGCTTCTATTGCTGAAGCTGCGGCGGTGAGCTGTGGTCTCAAGGTCCTAGGTGCCTCAAGGGGTGGTAACCCTAGAACACCGTGGTGGACCACGGTGGTCAGGAAGCTGTCCGACTGAAGAAGGAGGCCTTCAGGGATATGCTAGCCCTGGGGACTCCGGAGGCAGTTGCAGGGTACCGACAGGCCCGAAGGGCTGCAGCCGCTGCCGTGTCAGAGGCAAAGCAGCGGGTGTGGGAGAAGTTTGGAGAAGCTATGGAGAAGGACTTTCGGTCGGCACCAAAATGCTTCTGGAAAACCGTTCGGCACCTCAGAAGGGGAAAACGGGGAACCATCCAAGCTGTCTACAGTAAGGATGGGACACTGTTGACCTCAACTGATGATGTGATCGGGCGCTGGAAAGAGCATTTTGAGGAGCTCCTGAATCCGACCTACACGCCCTCTAGTACAGAGGCAGAGCTGGAGGCTGATGGAGGGTCATCGTCAGTTTCCCTGGGGGAAGTCGCTGAGGTAGTCAAACAACTCCACAGTGGCAAAGCCCCAGGGACTGATGAGATTCGTCCAGAAATGCTAAAAGCTTTGGGTGGGGAAGGGCTGTCTTGGTTGACACGCCTTCAACATTGCATGGAAGTCTGGGACAGTGCCAGAGGAGTGGCAGACCGGGGTGGTGGTTCCACTCTTTAAAAAGGGGGACCAGAGAGTGTGTGCCAATTACAGAGGTATCACACTCCTCAGCCTCCCTGGTAAAGTGTACTCCAAAGTGCTGGAAAGGAGGGTTCGGCCAATAGTCGAACCTCAGATTGAAGAGGAACAATGCGGTTTTCGTCCTGGCCGGGAACCACGGACCAGCTCTTTACTCTCGCAAGGATCCTGGAGGGGGCCTGGGAGTATGCCCATCCAGTCTACATGTGTTTTGTGGATCTGGAGAAGGCGTATGACCGGGTACCCCGGGATCTTTTGTGGGAGGTGCTGCGGGAGTATGGGGTGAGGGGTCTCTTCTCAGGGCCATCCAATCTCTGTACGCTCAAAGCATGAGCTGTGTCCGTGTCCTCGGCAGTAAGTCGGATTCGTTCCAGGTGGGAGTTGGCCTCCGCCAGGGCTGCGCTTTGTCACCAATCCTGTTTGTAATATTCATGGACAGGATATCAAGGCGTAGTCATGGGGGGGAGGGGTTCCCGTTCGGTGGGCTGATGGTCACATCACTGCTTTTTGCGGATGATGTGGTCCTGATGGCCTCATCGGTCGGTGACCTTCAGCACTCACTGGATCGGTTCGCAGCCGAGTGTGAAGCGGCTGGGATGAGGGTTAGCACCTCTAAATCTGAGGCCATGACTCTCAGCAGGAAACCGGTGGAGTGCCTACTCCGGGTAGGGAATGAGTCCTTACTCCAAGTGAAGGAGTTCAAGTACCTCGGGGTCTTGTTCGCGAGTGAGGGAACAATGGAGCGGGAGATTGGTCGGAGGATCGGAGCAGCGGGGGCGGTGTTGCATTCGCTTCACCGCACCGTTGTGACGAAAAGAGAGCTGAGCCGAAAGGCAAAGCTCTCGATCTACCGGTCAATCTTTGTTCCTACCCTCACCTATGGTCATGAAAGCTGGGTCATGACCGAAAGAACGAGATCGCGGGTACAAGCGGCCGAAATGGGTTTTCTCAGAAAGGTGTCTGGCCTCTCCCTTAGGGATAGGGTGAGAAGCTCAGTCATCCGAGAGGAACTCGGAGTAGAGCCGCTGCTCCTTTGCATAGAAAGGAGCCAGTTGAGGTGGTCCGGGCATCTTGTACGAATGCCACCTGGGCGCCTCCCTAGAGAGGTGTTCCAGGCACGTCCAGCTGGGAGGAGACCTCGGGGAAGACCCAGGACTAGGTGGAGAGATTATATCTCCACACTGGCCTGGGAACGCCTCGGGATTCCCCAGTCAGAGCTGGCTAATGTTGCCCGGGAAAGGGAAGTTTGGGGTCCCCTGCTAGAGCTGCTACCCCCGCGACCCGACCCCGGATAAGCGGTTGAAGATGAGATGAGATCTAGTGTTACTGTCATACGTAACTATTGGGCTACATATCTAGTGTTACTGTCATACGTAACTGTTGTACTACATATCTAGTGTTACTGTCATACGTAACTATTGGACTACATATCTAGTGTTATTGTCTTACGTAACTATTGGACTGCATATCTAGTGTTACTGTCATACGTAACTATTGGGCTACATATCTGGTGTTACTGTCATACGTAACTTTTGGGCTACATATCTAGTGTTACTGTCATACGTAACTATTGGACTACATATCTAGTGTTATTGTCATACGTAACTATTGGACTACGTATCTAGTGTTACTGTCATACGTAACTATTGGGCTACATATCTAGTGTTACTGTCATACGTAACTATTGCACTACATATCTAGTGTTATTGTCTTACGTAACTATTGGGCTACATATCTAGTGTTACTGTCATATGTAACTATTGCGCTACATATTTCGTGTTATTGTCTTACGTAACTATTGGGCTACATATTTAGTGTTACTGTCATACGTAACTATTGGACTACATATCTAGTGTTACTGTCATACGTAACTATTGGACTACATATCTAGTGTTACTGTCATATGTAACTATTGGGCTACATATCTAGTGTTACTGTCATATGTAACTATTGGACTACATATCTAGTGTTATTGTCATTTAAAAGCTCAGGTTAAGATATACATTTATTTTACAGTCTAAGCCGCTAACCTCAGCACACAGATGTCAGGTTAAAAACCTGTAGTTTTATCTATTCAGTAAAGAACTAAATTAGAAAGAAGTGGGACTGGTCCACTTTCAGAAAGCTGTTTAGAACCGAATTTGATGTATGTACCATATATCTAAGACCGCAAGAAATAGCAGTTCTTCAGTTCTAACATACAGTTTAGGGAACACATTTTAATGACCTGCCTATTCGTCCCCCATCCACCAGCACTTAAAAAAAGCTTTCATTAACAATTTAACGGCTGACAGGGAGTTTGAAGCAGGAGAACGGAGAGCCAATCTGACAGGCCTAGACCAGGCGTCTCCTCCCCAAGTTATTAGTGGTTTGAAAACTAGGTCAATCATAGGGAAAGCAGAGAGTTAATCTCAGTCCTGTGTACAAGGAGATGATGCCAAATAGAAATATACATAAGAAGGCACCAGGTTCAAACATTGACAAGAGATTTAAACCGTGTACGTTCATTCATTTTCACTGCTTAAACTATATGAAACAAGAAAGTGTTTAAAAGTAAATTTTTGAAAAACGATTATTTACTCAACAACTAATAGATGTACGTTCGACTCGTTACATTGAGTTGTGCTAAGATGGTGGTGTTTTTTTCGATGGAGTGTGTGGACATTTTGATGAAACCCTACATTATACAGTTGTGCTCTAATGAAACTTAGACCCAAATGGGGCTTGTTTTCATTTAAAATAAATGAGTTGTTTTCTCTCCAAATTCCAATTTTGCCATGACCCAGTTAACATGGTCCCAGTTGCAAATCTTTAGTTATTTTATTGCTTCTGTGAAGTATGTTCTATATTGGTACTCCTCATTTCGTGTACGTCTTTTGTTATTCCTGGAATGTCTGTAACATGTTGACTTTAATTATAGCTGTGTTTAATGTGTAATGCTCAATGTGCCCAACTAGAAAACAGGAGATAATGTTAAGTACTTATACACTATGACGTTTAATATAACTTTACACTACAAAAAAAATAAGATTGAAGCTTTCATTTTACTGTACAATAATGAAGTGGTCATCCACATGCCACCTGTGTTTGGTACAAAGCTGAAGGTCTTTAAGGAATGACACTTTTCTCAAATGCATAAACAATATTAGGCAAACAAGGCCTGGTTGCGTCCATCTTATTTTAAAATCAATATAGTTTAGATATTAAATTAACTAGGTATAAATATAAAAAAGTGCTTTGGTCCTCCCGGGCCACAGTTGCCTATTACGGTTTTGCAGTGTTTTTTTGTCGACATTTTATACAAACATTGAAATGAAAAAAGCTTTAATTAGGTGCTTATTGAATAGGAGGGAGGGAGGCAAAACTCAGGAGGTGGTTCTCCAGAGGGACTGTTCTCCCCCACCATCTGACCGGCAGAGGGGAGGTTAGTTTAGGAGAGACCGGCAGAGTGACCAGCAGAGGAAAGACTGGCAGAGGAGAGACCAACATGGGGGGGAGGGGCCACTTGTCCGGGCACGCAGGGGGAGGAAGAGGTCACTCCACCAGGCACACAGGGGGAGGAAGAGGTCACTCCTCCAGGCACACAGGGGGAGGAAGAGGTCACTCCTCCAGGCACACAGGGGGAGGAAGAGGTCACTCCTCCAGGCACACAGGGGGAGGAAGAGGTCACTCCTCCAGGCACACAGGGGGAGGAAGAGGTCACTCCTCCAGGCACACAGGGGGAGGAAGAGGTCACTCCTCCAGGCACACAGGGGGAGGAAGAGGTCACTCCTCCAGGCACACAGGGGGAGGAAGAGGTCACTCCTCCAGGCACACAGGGGGAGGAAGAGGTCACTCCACCAGGCACACAGGGGGAGGAAGAGGTCACTCCTCCAGGCACACAGGGGGAGGAAGAGGTCACTCCTCCAGGCACACAGGGGGAGGAAGAGGTCACTCCTCCAGGCACACAGGGGGAGGAAGAGGTCACTCCTCCAGGCACACAGGGGGAGGAAGAGGTCACTCCTCCAGGCACACAGGGGGAGGAAGAGGTCACTCCTCCAGGCACACAGGGGAGGAAGAGGTCACTCCTCCAGGCACACAGGGGGAGGAAGAGGTCACTCCACCAGGCACACAGGGGGAGGAAGAGGTCACTCCACCAGGCACACAGGGGGAGGAAGAGGTCACTCCTCCAGGCACACAGGGGGAGGAAGAGGTCACTCCTCCAGGCACACAGGGGGAGGAAGAGGTCACTCCTCCAGGCACACAGGGGGAGGAAGAGGTCACTCCTCCAGGCACACAGGGGGAGGAAGAGGTCACTCCTCCAGGCACACAGGGGGAGGAAGAGGTCACTCCTCCAGGCACACAGGGGGAGGAAGAGGTCACTCCACCAGGCACACAGGGGGAGGAAGAGGTCACTCCTCCAGGCACACAGGGGGAGGAAGAGGTCACTCCACCAGGCACACAGGGGGAGGAAGAGGTCACTCCTCCAGGCACACAGGGGGAGGAAGAGGTCACTCCTCCAGGCACACAGGGGGAGGAAGAGGTCACTCCACCAGGCACACAGGGGGAGGAAGAGGTCACTCCACCAGGCACACAGGGAGGGACGAGTAAGGGGCCACATGCAGGGGGAGGAAGAAGCCTTGCCTTAAGTCAGGGACCGGCTCTGATACGCTGCAGGCAGAGGATACAGGCAGCTCCAGCAATGCCCCCCACCACCTCCCAACTACATTCGGGTGCTGGCCCACCTCTCTGTCCTTGAGCTGGCTGAAAGGGGTCATGGCACAGCTGGAGCTCCAGGGCTTTGTCACCCCCTGGCTGCAGCCCTGCAGCATTGGGAGGGGGTTATTGCGGCACCAGGGCTGTGGGTGTTCTCCCTGCGGTCCTCTATGAACACCCTGTTAGCTCCCGCCCAAATCCTTTTTGGGAAGCTTTAGGGGTGCCCTCCTGCCTTCTCTATACAAGGACTGCGGACCGGGTGTAATTGGCCCTGGTAGCAGCATTGGTGGTTCGTAGCCGAAATAAGCTCGGGAGACGCCTGTACTCCTCCTCAGGTATGTCCAGCTTAAGCCATCCCCACTGCTCCATTGGGCGACTTTGGGAAACTCTCCCCCCAGAGTGAACAGTCCAATCTCAGACGAGAACTCCCACCATCAAGCTCCGCTGGCTCATTTTTATGGCTTGTTATTCTGTCACATATCGTGTAGTGTAATGGTCACCTTTGGTTTGGCGTTTAATACTCCAATTAAAACAACCACATAGCACGAACGTAAAACAAACATAACCTGTACGAACTTATATTGCGCTAAAGAACGACTTACTAAAAACACAAAATTCAGTAAAGACTAACAGACACGACTTTAACAACTCACACTCACCTACATAGGACGTAATGTAAATCAATAACAAGCACCAGTGAACCTAACCAGGGACTTTTATGGAATTTTATGATCACTCAAGAAGTTTAGTTACATGTAAGTCATAGCATGCTTATTTTGATAGTAAAGAACTGTACTCTTGTTATCTCACTATCCTAAACTTAGGGTGGATTGTTAAGGAAAATGTCGGTTGAGAAGTTCAGGAATAGTGCAGATAAACATATTTTAGCATGTGATAAAATACGTGTTTTAGTGAGTCCTGGGGGCCAGAAAGGAAAGCACGAGACTCTGAGATTACGGGATCGTGTGCTTTACTGAGGAGAAACCGGAAGGTGATCTTCAGGGTGTTAGAGGAGCCAAGGCTAGAAACAGATGTCCTGAACACCTTATCTGTGATAAACTGTATGGGTCTTTGTGTGCATCATAATGTTTTCTGTCATATCTACTATGTGTCTGGCCTCCCTGGGCCTGAGGGCACTGACCCTTGGGTTTTTATGACAGCTCCATATGTCATCCACATTATACTGTATAGTCTTGTGAGATCATCTAAAAGCTTCATCTGTTCTCCATATCAGTATGGTTTAAGTTTGTGTGGAAGTATGTGCGTTACTTATTCTCAATAAATACTGTGTGAACTTCAGTCTCATCAGGTCAGTCTGATCCAGCGCAGGTTATTGTCCTGTTGTCTGTGTAAAGGCTTTCCTCAACCCTATTCTTTAAGCTTGCTAGGGTACGATCTGATCAATGTAAATGCTATACCTATATTTGAGAAATGGTTTCTTACTTGCAATTTAACCTGTTAAAAGTGTCAACTGTAACATACTCTCGTGCGTCTTACTTTAAGTTCGAATTCAGCGATTAAAGTCTAAATTTCCACAACAGGACCTTAAATAGCCCACTGATTAACTAACCTATGTAACATTATATTAATAACGAGCACCAGTGAACCTAACCAGGGACCTTAAATAGCCCACTAATTAACTAACCTATGTAACATTGTATTAATAACCAGCACCAGTGAACCTAACCAGGGACCTTATATATCCCACTGATTAACTAACCTATGTAACATTATATTAATAACGAGCACCAGTGAACCTAACCAGGGACCTTATATATCCCACTGATTAACTAACCTATGTAACATTATATTAATAACGAGCACCAGTGAACCTAACCAGGGACCTTAAAAAACCCACTGATTAACTAACCTATGTAACATTATATAAATAACAAGCACCTGTGAACCTAACCAGGGACCTTAAATAGCCCACTGATTAACTAACCTATGTAACATTATATAAATAACAAGCACCAGTGAACCTAACCAGGGACCTTAAATAGCCCACTGATTAACTAACCTATGTAACATTATATTAATAACAAGCACCAGTGAACCTAACCAGGGACCTTAAATAGCCCACTGATTAACTAACCTATGTAACATTATATTAATAACAAGCACCTGTGAACCTAACCAGGGACCTTAAATAGCCCACTGATTAACCTATGTAACATTATATTAATAACAAGCACCAGTGAACCTAACCAGGGACCTTAAATTGCCCACTGATTAACTAACCTATGTAACATTATATTAATAACAAGCACCTGTGAACTTAACCAGGGACCTTAAATAGCCCACTGATTAACTAATCTACGCCCGGTGCTTAGCTAAACCGAAAACAGCTGTGCTCTTAATCAACATGATAAACAGAAGTGCTCTCCCCTACACACCCTGTGACAACACAACTTTTCTTTTCACATCTTTTTCAGTGATTCAACTTATTTCATACCTGCTGAATGAATGTTAACAGAATGTTTTCGTGTAAAGAAAATATGCATCTATTTTTGTATCCAAAAATCCAATTTGTAGCAAATCTGTCAAGGAATTCTACAATTTTAACAGTAACACCTTTTTCAATCTGTCTATTCACTTATCTGATTGCAAATTAATTCATTTAATTTAAGTCTTGTGAGATCTCACATAACTGCAGAACACTGTGGTAGTCACACAGGTTGTGTCTTGTGAATTCGAAAGAAATTACTAATAGTGTCACCAGCAAAGCACCCCCAGACCATCACACCTCCTTCTACATGCTTTGTGGTGGAAACCACACATGCTCAGAATCCATTCTTTCAACCGCTCTGCATCTCACAAGAACACAGAGATTAGAATCAACAAATATTACATTTGGACTCATCAGACCAAAGGACTGACTTCCACTAGTGTAATGTCGATTTCTTGCGTTTTTTTCTTTTCTTATTGGAAAGAACCGTTATTATTTACATGTACTCCTCCCCCTTAAAAAAGGGTGTCCGTCAGTAGTGACTTTCTTTGCAACAATATGAGCTCTGTGAAACATTTATTTTGGCTGCAGTATGAGGTGGAGTTAATTGACAATTTACCCGGCAGCAAAGCCAACTGGGTCTTCCTTTCATTCATCATAGCGAATGTACGAGGTGGCCTACTAGCCACGCGGCTCCCATCACATCATTGTCTTGTTATTACGCACACCTGGTGTCCAGAATTATCTGTGTCGCAGACTTCTAGTAATGTACCAACAGTATTACGCATTTGTTTTGGTTGTGACTGGGCTGATAAAATCACAAACATTCTGCTTTCTCCATTCTTGGTGTGATATTTTGTCAGTTTGTGACAGAATACTTGACCAAGAATGGAGCAAGCAGGAGCAGCACAACTGAAACAGCACGCTGAGATGATGGCCTCCCTTGGCCTGGGTCCTAATGGCAATCCAGCGCCTGGAGAGTAAGGCGCCCGAACCAGTAAGCCCGGTGGCCGTTCCTCTGGCAGTCAGTCTACCACCACCAGCTCGGGCGCTGCACCTCAACCTTGCGAGGGAGTACTGCGGAGAAGGGGCCAGGGATTCATCCTCCAACTGGATCTGTACATCAGTAACCTGAACCCAGCGCCAATGGACAGAGTGAAGTTCTCTGCCTTGTCTCCTGCCTCTCAGGAAAGGCTCTCAAATGGGCCATCGCCCATTCTCTCCTTTTATGCCCATAGCATGAACCATATCAGGAACCTTTGGAGCATCCTCAAGCAATAAATCAATATAATTGGCATAACAGTTTTCAATGCGTTGTAGGCTGTACCGCCACATAGTCACGCAAATCCCCTGAGGCGAAGGAGAAATACATAAATCTGTCATTCCACCTCCTCCGCATCCTTTAGGTTATTTTTTGTGAGGAAGAAGGATGGGGGCTTGCGTCCATGCATTGACTACCATGCACTTAACATCATTACAGTTCCTCAACAATATCCGCTTCCTCTCATCTTCTGTGACCGAGTCAAGACATGGGGCGTATCAAATTTGATCTCAGTAGCGCATATAATTTGGTGCAAATCCGTAAGGGAGATGAGTAGAAGACAGCCTTTAGCACAACCTACAGGGCACTATGTGTACCTGGTGATACCATTTGGGATGAATGTGCCTTCGGTTTTCCAGTCCTTTGTGAATAATGTATTTGGGGACGTGCTGGGTCACGGAGAGGTGGTATACATTAATGACAACCTGGTGTATTCTACCACGCCGGCCGACACGTCTCCCTTGTTCGCAGAGGATTGACTGTTGGCGTATGACTTATGTCATAATTCAGTGAGTTCTCTCCTTTTTCGGGTTCCACATTACCACTGGGGGGATTGAAATAGAGATCGACCGTGTGAATGCTGTGTGTAATTGGCCTACCTCAACCATGGTAAAAGCAGTTCCGCGGTTTATTGGGTTTGCTAATTACCTCCGTAGATGTATCCAGGGCTTCAGCAAGATAGCAGCTCCTATTACATCTCTATTGAAGGGTGGGCCATCTCGTATTCGCTCAGACCAAAGCAGACAGCGCTTTCAGTGCCCTAAAGACACTGTTCACCTCTGCACTGTTCCTGGCTCACCCTGATCCATCAGTACTGTTTATAGTTGAGGTAGATGCTTCCAGGGTAGGAGCTGGTGCGGTGCTCTCTCAATGCTTGGGCACAACTTCCCAACTCCTTCTCTGTGCTTTCTTCTCAGAGAAACGCAGTACGGCATGGACTCTGGGCGCACACCAAGCAAGAAGAGACGTACATATCTAGTGAGACAGCGCACTGTACGGCCGATACTGGGGTGACCCAAGGATGTAAATGTGTGGGCCCAGCATATGAGGTGGTCGCGGACATCTATCGGCACATACATTTGCCCATTAGGACACTGAGGTGAAGACAGTTCTGTGGGCAATGCGGGCTCAATGTCCGCGTCCACCGCACACACTAGCGGTGCCACAGTGCAGGAAGAATATGGGTTATCTACCTGCCTCTCCTCTGTATCCGTCTGGATAGTGCGTCTGCCTTGATGTTTTTTGTGCCCGGGGTGTAAAATAGTTCTATACTCAAGCCAGGTTATGAACTACGCCTATCTGGCCTGGCGATGGTTTAGACGGTTTAGCACCTGACGTGGTGCTAAAGGCTGTTTCCCACTCATCTTTGGCAGAAGACGACCACAAAAGCCTGCCTGCGGAGGGCGGTATAATGGCTTTGAAGGGAACTCTGACACTTGCGTTGCAGAAAACCGAAAATGATTCATGAATCATGAATTTAGTTTTTTTATTCTCCTTCACCGCTTTACAATGAAAACCCTATTTTAGTTTAGCATTGGGATGTTTTATTGTACATTTTTATTCATTTATTTGTATTTTGGTGATGGGTAGATGAATTGCAGACAGGCACTTGATTGGTATTGTTGTGTCTGTACCCTCCAGTGCTTTCCTGGCATGTAGTGAGTGAGTGGTGAAGTTGGTGCAAGTATGTGTGAGGTATGTGGTGTCAGTTCAATGAGAGAAGTCTGAAAGAAATGTGCTTAAAACAAAGGCACCAAGTGGAATAATATCACTGTCAGACTAGCGTGTAAAATGCATCATCGGCTCAGTGTGGAGAACTGCTGCCTGTCCTGGTATGTAACACAGCCTAGAATCGTTTCATTTTATTGTTCTGTAGCTTTTTATTTTTACAATATGGTTAGATTGGTGCTTGAGCTGGGACCTGCTTACCAAACAGATCTGCTGATGGTTAGATTGGTGCTTGAGCGGGGACCTGCCTACCAAACAGATCTGCTGATGGTTAGATTGGTGCTTGAGCTGGGACCTGCTCACCCAACAGATCTGCTGATGGTTAGATTGGTGCTTGAGCTGGGCCTGCTCACCTAACAGATCCTGATGGTTAGATTGGGGGTTGAGCTGGGACCTGCTCACCTAACAGATCTCCTGGGGCCTCATGTATCAATCTAGCGTACGCACGAAAAAACACGGCGTACGCCAGCTTTCACGTTCACGGTCAGATGTACTAACAGTGAAATTAACGTAAGAATGTGCGTTCTTCCACGTAAACTTCATGCCTGGCGTACGTACATTTTTCGTGATTTCTGCCCGTTGGCGACTCATATAGGCAATAAAGTGAAGTGGCTAACATTACACTACGAATTGTTCTGTCGCACCTGTCAGATATTGCTTATAATTTGCAATTGATTAATTATTTGCTATATTATTGTCACACGAGTCTAATTACAATATTCGATTAATTATGCAAATCAGTAAGAACATATAAAAAAAGGATGTGCAAATTGATACAACCCGTCTATCAATGGCAGCGTTGGCTTTATTAGAGGACATTTTCAATGGACAAATCTGGAGAGAACGAGTTTTTAGGGACCACAGTGATTTTCTGGCCCACGATGATGACTGGCTTATCAGCCGTTTCAGATTTCCAAGCGCTAAACTCTTGGAGCTCTGCGCTGAGTTGGGTCCGAATTTGGAAAGACAGACAGTGAGGAGCCACGCATTACCCGTTCCTTTACAGGTGCTTACTACACTTGGTTTCCTGGCAACCGGTTCTTTCCAAAGAGAACTGGCAGACCGCTCAGGAATAAGCCAGTCGTGTTTGAGCCGTGCAATGCCACCTGTATGGGACGGCATCATCCGCTTGTCTATCCGGTATATAACGTTCCCATATGATGCCGGTGACCAGCCAAACATCAAAGCGCAATTTTCAGCGATTGCCGGTTTTCCGAATGTAATCGGAGCGATCGACTGCACACATATCGCTATAAAGGCGCCACCCGAAGAAGAATTTGCATATGTGAATCGGAAACATTTTCATTCAATAAATGTGCAGATTATATGTGATTCACAAATGCGCCTAACAAATATTGTGGCAAGGTGGCCTGGGTCAACCCATGATTCATATATCCTTACAAACAGCAGGGTTGGGATGAGACTCCAAGCTGGATGGGTGGCTACTTGGTAAGTTATGCATTTAAATATATGGTTCAATGTAAAAGTTTAATTTTGGTGTCTGTAATTATTCAACTGCCCATCAGGAGACAGTGGTTATCCACTAAAGACGTGGCGGTTTACCCCCATCAACAACCCACGAACTGACCGAGAGTGCAGATACAATGATGCCCATTCTCGCACTCGGTCAGTTGTGGAGCGGGCGATTGGGCAGCTGAAATGTCGGTGGCGCTGCCTTGACAGGACCGGGGGGATGCTGTTATACCGCCCTGACAAGCTTTGCCGCATCATACTGGCCTGTGGAGTGCTGCACAATGTCACGCACAGGCATGGCATACCCCTTGGTGAGGTGGGGGCACCGCCAGATGACCCAGGACCAGTATATGTACAGCACTATCAACAAGCCATTCAGGCGCGTCAACGTGTATTTGCGACAATATAAATGGTACTCAGACACAAAGCTCATTTTCTGACCAATTCTTTTAATGAATGGCTTATTTCTGTGAGTGCGTCAGTGACATTTATAAGGTGACTGTTCATTTCTCCAATGGCCCTAACAATTTGCTGTTGTGACTCCAGAACAGCATGCGTCAAGACGCGGCCAGATGGACGGGCTTTAGCACTGGGGGGAACATTAGAGACACCGGAGACGCTGGACTGAATGGGCTCTGGCTGCTCGGGTGGTGCGGACTCTGAGTGCGTGCCAGTGGACGTTCCTGCGGTTCCTAAGTCCAAATAAACACAGGGACATGTTAACAGTAATTTGAGTCTGTTCCTTATTAATGGGTACACGCATTTGCAATAAAAGCAGTGGATACGTGAAATCTCTGGTGTACTTTTTGCTACATTGCATGGATGTTCAAATTAAACGGTGGCTGGTAGGCTATATGCAGGCCCGCATTAATGCACGGGCTTACTGGGGCTGAAGCCCAAGGGCCTATGAAGACAAGGGGCCTATCATGAGCCAATAAAAAAATCACATTGTTTTGTAATTTGTCGAATTTTCTGTCAATCACTTGATATTCATGTTTTTGGCTGCTGATTGATCCAATTTACAATTGACCCACGTGGGAAGCATGATATGACAGCCTATCAGAATGTAGAGAAACAGTTGTGTCATCTTCTCTAGTAGTCTATTCAAATGTGTGCTAGTCACAGAGGCTGATATCAAAATGTTGAGAAAGAAAAAGTTTGAGAGTGGTGCTCATAAACGAAAAATATTGCGACAGAAAGAAAACAGTGAGAAGGAATTGTTAAAAAAAGATTCCAAAGCTAACAGGATTTTTTAAACCGGCGGGCAGTGTTAATTTCGTTATAATTTTCGTAATTATTTTCGTCAATGACAAATTTTCACAGACGAAAACGAGACGATACGGTCCCGACCCGAAGCGTGGTGCAGCCCTGCACATAGACAGACAGGGCGCGAGGACTGAATTGAGCTCTTTCTCGCGTCTGAATGGACAAATACACACAACAAAATGTCTAAATGTCCGTTTTGGAGAGTATTCACGTAAACACAGTTGGTTATGTCTTTACAGAACGTACAGTTGTGAGAATATCGGATGTGCATCAGTGCAATTGGATCTGCACACTCGGTCTTAAAGTGACAGTGCGTAATAAACCTAATGCCGTCTGTACACTTAATATTAATCAAACAAATATCATTAATCAAAGAAATACCACTGTGATTTGGAAGCGGTGCAGTTCAGGGAGTTTGTACAGAATGACAAGTTGGGCAGCACGTCGGCAGTGAAGTTACAGAAAGTATTAAGAAGTAGAAAACTCCATGCAGTGTTTCCCAACACAGATATAGCTCTACGGCTATTCCTGACCATGCCAGTGACCAACGTGCTTTCTGCTTTTGTTGTATATAGACAAATGTGATCATTAGACTTTTTTTATTGTGGGCCTACAAAACCTCTCAGCCCCAGGGCCTAACGGCAGGTTAATGCTGGCCTGGCTATATGTATCAAAGTTAAGGAAATTAATTTGAGTCACCTTGTTGGCAGTCCTGTAGTGTATCCGAGTCTGCTACATCAGCGGATACGATTCCATTGATTAACGTGTCTCCTACAATAGAGGCAACTCTCTGATCAAAGGGTGCAAGTTCATCGGTCCCTGTACCACCAGCTGTTCTGCCCACACTATGTCGGTGCGCAGCAGTTCTCCGCTTAACTTCCACCTTTGTCTGACTATTTCTTCTTCAGGTCATTTACGGTGCAACTCTCAGATCCCACCGCGTTGACAGACAAACTCGCCCACTCTTTTTTCTTTCTTTTGTTATTCCAGATGACAAATTGCCAAATATAATATTTTTTGTTGTTTCTACCTCTGATAGTAGCTCTAATTCATTTTCAGTGAAATTTCGTTTCTTGCTTGCTTTAGCCATGTTCTTGCAGGTGTCTTTTGCCAAATTGGACTAATTACCATATTTCAAATAATTTAAATGAGGGAGGAGACTGGGTGTGGTGTTGTGCTCGTGCATGTGCGCTCAATTTCGCGTTAATTGGGATGTTCAAACAGGATGTTTGTGGAATGCTGCGTACGCAGAGATTCATACATCAGATTTTTTTGGTGCGTACGCACATTTATAGCTTTGTCCGTACGCAATGATTTAGTATGAATTCAACGCAAGTCTTTGTACATGAGGCCCCTGATGGTTAGATTGGTGCTTGAGCTGGGCCTGCTCACCTAACAGATCTCCTGATGGTTAGATTGGTGCTTGAGCTGGGACCTGCTCACCTAACAGATCCAATATGGTTAGATTGGTGCTTGAGCTGGGCCTGCTCACCTAACAGATCCAATATGGTTAAATTGTTGCTTGAGCACCTGCTCACCTAACAGATCTCCTGATGATTGGGTATTAGAATCCAATGCCTATGGCTTTAGACAACTTATCCTCAATTCAATGAATGAGGGAAAAAAATGGAGATTGACTTCCTTTCCTTTTTTTCACATGAACATAAATATTATTAAAATACAATGTACGGGGTTTGGCGAGAGAACAAAAACTACAAATAGAAAAGGATTGTTATTTAGAAGAAACTACGTCATAACTACATACGCAGCTTAAGAGATCACATTAGGTTGATTGCCAATTAGCATTGCATAATTGTCAGCCATAAAATAATTATTCAAATTATTAAGGGGAACAGTCTCTAGTTATGAAAGCATATGCTGAACATGGAGAAATGGCATCTGAAACGAGTTATAGTGGTCACTAGTTGAAGCACACTTAACTACATAGCTACTCAATTCCTTAAAACACAGTCTCATAAAATACCACGATTTTTAATAAGCACCTCTGTGGCGTATTCTCAACATAACAGTATGCCGTGAGTTCTACAAAGCTGGAGTATATGGATGAGCTGCCATTTGCAAACCACTTACTGTATATCCATGGTGCAAAACTTGGTGAATGATTGACCCCTAAGATATTGAATAAAGCAATATGGTTTGATAAGTCATCATTCACCTTTTTACATGCATTTAAATGGCTTTACATTTCGAGAATGCCAAAGGATGCAATCAGCTGACAATGTCTGTTGTCAATTTCAAACGTAGTCTCAGATCTCTAATGCCATGTAGAGCCATTTAATGGGAGTAAAAAGGTCACAAAGTGCTTTTACAAACACCCAGCATGAGCCTGACAGAGTGTCTACGAAAACTCAATGATGGGTCGAATTTAGGAAGAAATCTAGAGAGGAACCAGGCTCTGAGGTGTGGCCAGTCCCCTTCTGCTGTGCTGGGTGAACTTATCATAGTTGACTTTAATAAATATTAAATAATTTTTTTAAATGCAGATAGTCTTATAAAAAAAATCCAGTCCTGGTCAAATAGTGTCAGAAAGGGACAACCGGGAGAGTTCAGGGTTTGGCAGATTGGAGGCCGAAGCTGTCAGGTAGAATCAGCTGCTCAGCCTGCAACACAAACAGGCGGGCCTTAGGAGGGGTTCACTACATGTCAGTCCTACATTGTGGTCAGTAGGCACGGGTCCTCCTTAATGGAAGCAGAAACAAGACACAGGGATAAGGGTATAAGGAGAGAGGACATCCCAGGGGAGATGAGAACCCGCCCTGCAAAGACCGAATTCTGAGCCTTACGTTTACCTTCATACCCTGGGCCATACTACACTTCACCATAGGCCGTTCTAAATTTTTAATAGTGACTTAAAGGTTTTCACTGAGTCTGCATTTCTAACCCTGATTGGCAGCTCATTCCATAATAGAGGAGCTATATAGTAGAAAGCTCTACCTCCGGCTCTGTGTTTTGAAATGTTATGTACAAATAGAAGGCCAGCATCTTTTGAATTTAGGTTACGCGTAGGTATGTATGGCTGGACTAATTCAGCGAGGTAGGTGGGAGCAAGTTGATGTAAAGCTTTATATGTTAACAATAGTTTTTTAAAGTCTGCCCTAGCCTTAACAGGCAGCCACTTTAGAGAGGCTAATACGGGGTAATGTTGTCAAATTTCTTTGCTCTAGTTAAGATTATACCAGCCGTATTAAGTACTAATTAAAGATTGTTTATTGATTTATCAGGATAACCAGATATATACAGCTGTGTGTCATCAGCATAAAAGTGAAAATTTACATTATGGTTTCGGATCACCCAGAGGCAGCATATAGAGTGAGAACAAAAGTGGTCCTACAACCGAGCCTTGAGGAACGCCAAAGCATACCTTTTCTTTGTCAGAGGATAAGCCATCCAGAAAAAAACAAACTGATGTCTATCTGATAAATAAGATCGACCCCAGTCGAGAACATGTCCTCGTAGCCCAACATGGGTCTCCAATCTTTCTAAGAGAAGGGAGTGATCAATAGTGTCAAAGGCAGCACTAAGATCAAGAAGCAATATGAGACATGCAGAACCTTTATCCAAAGCCAATAAAAGGTATTTTACCACATTAACGAGTGCAGTATTATTTGTCTTCAGGATGGCAGTAAGTTGTAGTGAGACAGATTTTTCTAAGATTTTTGAGAGGAACGGGAGGTTTGATATTGTTTGCTAATTCTTTAGTATGTCCGGATCTAGGTATGATGTTTTTAACAGAGGCACTGTGTAAGACTCTGACTTTGCTGTCCCTCTCTATGCCAGTTTTGGCACGTCCCCCTACCAGCGGAGAGGGGAATAATCAGTGACTATTCAGTGCACCTGTGTTTTGGCCAGGACCTGTTTCCGTTTTACTCATTTTAGTAAAGTATTTAAGTTCTGTCTTGTCTGTCTGTCGGTGTCGTGGCATTAATTGTTGTTCGCCTGTGTTAAGGTACGTTTTCTGTTTAGTCTGTCTTTTAATAAAGACGTTGATTTATTGTTATCTTTGCGCCTGTGTCCTACTACCTGCAACTAGCCGAAGCCCAAACCGTGACACACTGATCCGGAGGATAGGGAGCATTTTATTATGTGTAGTTTAAGAATACCATGACTTCTCCAATTACCTGATTCCAACACCATTAAACATTTATGAAAGTTATTTTTAAAGAGTGGTACAATATCCCACTATACACAGTTCAGCACTTGTATAACAGGAAAGGATTGGATCTGTGGCCTTACTTTTTATTACCCAGACAGCAGGTGACTCCGTGCCAGATCCGTTTCTAAACTGGCAAATCCGCGTTACAGTCACCTCCGGGACCCAGACTGCAGGTGACTCGGAGCCGGATCCGTTTCTAAACCGGTAAATCCGCGTTAGTCACCTCCGGTTTCCTAACAGCTGGTGACTGCTAGCCGGATCCGTCTCTAACCCGGCAAATCCTCGTTACAGTCACCTCCGGTTCACGGATCTAATATGGATCATTCGCAAAGCAGGCACGAGCCTATGTGAAATGAGCGCGGTTTTCATTCTTAGAAGAGGAGGCTGAAGCGACAGTTGGCACTTTGGTACCCTATTCACAAGGCAAGCCACATAGTATTATATAATACATATGTAAATGACGAATTTACTGCTCTAAATATTATTATAATCTATTATTAATTTATATTTTTAAAATGAGCTGCTTGGTTATGTCAGTGATAGGCTAGCATTGCGTTACTTATGTCAACCCAACTTGGCTAAAGTAACGTCTCACGCAGACCCTCATTTTTTAAGAGATTTTATTTTTTTACGTTTTTGAAAGAAGACTATTCAACAAGAATGAATTTGATTCAGTATTCGGTATCTTTACAAATACCTTACACCTGTAATAACGGTTAATATTGGGACTATTTTAATATGGTTCCTGTCAAAGGACCTTCGTGTCTCGTTATAGTCGGGGAGAAGTAGATCCGGCTACAATGTTCTTCCGCAAGATACTTGCAGTTCATTTTATTAACCACTAGAGTCCTGTAGATTTAATTGCATAATATTGCAAAATATTGATATTTAAAAGAACTGTTTCTATTTTAATATAATTTAAATGCACATTCATTCCTGTGATCAAAACTGTAATGTATTTCTTAATATCACATGATACTTCAGAAATCATTCTGATATGTTTATTTACTGCTCAAGAAACATTTATGATTATTAATGTTGGACAGAATGTTACTATATAATTTTTTTATTTAATGGTACAATTACATGAGTATCTACTGTTTAGTCTTAAATAAAGACACTGTTTTCAAATAAAAAACAGCAGTGTCATAATATTATTTGGTGCTATATTGTTTAAAATAGCCCAAATACAGTCATTATGACTAGCCTATATAGGTCAATTTATTGTCAATCAATCGCCTGTGTGAATGCTGCTTCAGTAAATCTCAACAAAACTAACAGCTTTCTTCTTGGGGTTATGTTTGCAGATGCCTCATTGGAATTATACAGCACGTCTGAAGGCCGTTTGCAGCTCCATGGCTGATGTGTTTGGTTCTTTTTTGTCATTCTGTTTTTTCATGCTGTGAAGTGACCACACTGTTTGGTGATTATAAAAACACCAACAACTACTGATTTTGTGTGAATACAACATTGATGTGTGTGCAATTTATAAAAACTATAAAAACTATTTTTGCCCAGTTTTGTGTATTCATTTGTATTTAAATGCTAAATAAATTGAAGATGGATCATAAAAGGCTTTGAATACATCATTTATTCAGTACACATTTATTTTAAATGTAATGTAATTTACAGGGAAGTAGTGGCTGCTGACTTAGCACTAACACTAGTTTATCAGGTGACCACGAATCCGTGCCGGTATTTAGTGTAGAAAAAAGGGCCGGCCCAGATTCGGCCCAAAACTGGTACACACTTGGCCCAGATGTGGGCCGGATCTGACAGTATCTGGTCCGGAGCCGGCCCAGTGCTGGTCCGGATGATTAAAGCGGATCCGTGCCGGTATTGGCCCGTTGTGCCAAAAGACACCGGCCCAGGTCCGTTGCGTGGATCTGGCCCAGAACTTAGGAATGGTCTGGGCCAGATGATTTTTGCTATGTGGGTAGGTATTTAATATTAATATATTGCTATTTATATAAATATACGAGGTATTTCTATTGTTTTTTACACTACCTAAATATCTTCCCATATAGTTATTCTGTCTCACCTCCTGCCAAGAGGATTGTGGTTGTATGTTTCTGATTCCTTTTCTGATCACCTTTTTGGGGGAGAGTCTGAGGGGAGGGGCCTGTTTTCATATCACTGTGTGCTGGATTCATAGACAAGTGAAACTGGTGATATGCTGTGTGAAACTGGTACGGTGATATGCTGTGTGAAACTGGTATGGTGACATGCTGTGTAAAACTGTTATGGTGATATGCTGTGTGAAACTGGTATGGTGATATGCTGTGTGAAACTGGTATGGTGATATGCTGTGTGAAACTGGTATGGTGATATGCTGTGTGAAACTGGTATGGTGATATGCTGTGTGAAACTGGTATGGTGACATGCTGTGTAAAACTGGTATGGTGACATGCTGTGTAAAACTGGTATGGTGATATGCTGTGTGAAACTGGTATGGTGATCGGCTGTGTGAAACTGGTATGGTGATATGCTGTGTGAAACTGGTATGGTGATATGCTGTGTGAAACTGGTATGGTGATATGCTGTGTGAAACTGGTATGGTGATATGCTGTGTGAAACTGGTATGGTGATATGCTGTGTGAAACTGGTATGGTGATATGCTGTGTGAAACTGGTATGGTGATATGCTGTGTGAAACTGGTATGGTGATATGCTGTGTGAAACTGGTATGGTGATATGCTGTGTAAAACTGGTATGGTGACATGCTGTGTGAAACTGGTATGGTAAAATGCTGTGTGAAACTGGTATGGTGATCGGCTGTGTGAAACTGGTATGGTGATTGGCTGTGTGAAACTGGTATGGTGATATGCTGTGTGAAACTGGTATGGTGATATGCTGTGTGAAACTGGTATGGTGATATGCTGTGTGAAACTGGTATGGTGATATGCTGTGTTAAACTGGTATGGTGATATGCTGTGTGAAACTGGTATGGTGATATGCTACCTGCTTTGTAGAAAAGCTTTCTTATGCATTCCTTTGAAGGTGCATCTTGAGACACGTCTGCCACTATTTAAGCATTATAAAATTATGCTCCAGACTACAATATGCTAAATCCCCCACAAATCTGTCATTTATGCACGATGGCAAAATGCAAGCCATTACTCATGAAAGCACACATCGAATCATTTTTTAATTATACATCTACGTTTCAAAAGCGTTTTGGGTTCTGAATGAAAAGTGTCCTTTCTGGCTCAGTAATCCCGTTTAGAGGGACACATCTAGGCAGGGTGTTGGGGCCAGTCATTATAAGACATCCAGCTGTGCTCAGAAAGGATGAACAAGGCTATTGAGAATTATTTTGTTATAACTTTCTCCCATGGTTTAGTGTTGGTTTTGCAATTCACTAACCTACAGATAGTGGTGAAGTGATGTGATTGAACACTATTTAACACAGACAAAGCAATTAACTTGATGTATCATTTTGAAGATGATTGGTTATGCCTTAACTATATATATTATAGAAATATATATTAGATTTCTAAATCTAAGATTTGGAATGATTACTTATGCAATTATTATGTTTTGTGTTATCTTTTTAAATGCTGTTTTAATGTATGCCCAAAAAAATTGACACCAAAAAGGAACTGACACCATAAAAGTCCAATGTGTCACTAGTGGTGAGGGTTTTGTTTCCACACGGGACCATTAGGGGGGTGCACGGCTAAAGAGTCACATTGGGTTTGTTTACTTCCTGTACACGGCTGTTGGTTGTTAGGAGCGGTGGGTACGTTGGTAGGTACGCTGTATGCTGCATATGAACCACCTTTGCGGCATTCAGGGCCGGTTAGATCGGGACCACAGTCCTTCCATAGAGAAGGCAAGAGGGCACCCCGGAAGCTTCCAAAAAAAGTTTTTGAGGGGGAGCTAACGGGGTGTTCATGGAGGACCGCGGAGAGAACCACAGCCCTGGTGCCGCAACAACAGCCACCCACTGCTCCGGGGCTGCAGCCAGGCCCAGCAAACCAGTCCCGCCGGACAGTCCGAAATATTTTTCGAATAGGCGCCGGGGCTACTATTGGAAGATATATACGGTATTTATGAAATGTCATGGAAGGACGAGGCTGTAGCTTTACAACATTATATATTTATTTTAATTACTAACTGCAACAACCGCAGGCGTGGGCTGTTGGCGCTCCTAGTGTTAAGCAGGGGCGATTCTAGGGTCAGAGCTTTAGGGGTGCTGAGCCCCCAATGAGCCCCACCACCACCCACCCACCCACTTTACACACAAAAACAAAAATGTCTATCGAAAAATAACATAATCATTTTAACATTGGTTCAATTTACTCAAAAATCCAGCTTATTGTGAGAGTTCACACAACATATTTCTTAATATCAGCTACTGCATGTGGAATTTTACAATTAAAATGTTGACGTTTAGCTGAAAATAAAAGTTTAAAAAATCTTTCAAAAGGTTGAGACATCTGGTACGGGGAATTGAACCTGGGTCCTACGGCTCTGCAGCCAAGAGCTGTAACCCACTACTCCAAAAAGGGATATTACAATTAGTAAAAAAAACAGGTGATGACTGCGTTTGTGGCGGGTGGTGGTCCGGCCGCTCTGGAGTACCGGTCGTTCTGTAACTCTCTAGATCACACAGGTGGCCAGTACACCCCGGGTACGCACTACACATGTCCGCACTACACAGGTACGCGGGGTTATTTGTCGCGCTGCTGTTTTTCTTTCACGCTCTAGCAGTTAATAAACAGAACTGCATGCGTCTTGCAGAAGGACATTATAACCGGCGTTACTTCTCTCCGTTTATGACTATGGACGAGTCACCCAGGTCCTGTGCTACTCCACAGCGGCGGCGACACGCTGGACTTAAATAGTCCGAAAAAAACACTTATTATAGGTGTACCATGGTGATTCAGGATACTGACTCCAGTACACAGCGATATGGTAAAAGGTGTGACACAGCTCTGGAGCAACTTAGTTGATTGACAACACTACATAACGGGTTGTCACTCTGCGTGTGTTTCACGCTGGATGCCGTTCGTGCTGAGCGGTGCAGGTAGAAGACAAGTAGAAGAGGAGAGGACGACACCATTTGGTAAGCGGGGGTGTTTTCATTTTCATCCTTAACACACACATTTTAAACCACAAACTACGGAGTAGGTTTTGGATATCATTTAACCTTGTCAAAGACGAACAAGAATGTTAGAATAACAACATTTCTTACTCCAAGTTTTAGGGGTGCCCAAAATGATGTATCTATTGTTCAGAACAAATTCCTTGTATGTGTAAACAGACTTGGCAATAAATCTGATTCTGATATAGAGTATGTTTTATTCTCGACTTAAATATCAACCATGCTGTAGAGTGCTTTAATTTCAATTCAGAGAAAAAGATAAATGGATTGGGTGACGTGAATGTGTTTTTATAGAGCACCACATTGCTCTTATATCCATTGTTGTGTGATTATTCTTGCTTCAAAGTAAAGCTGTTTCTTTTATAACAAAAATGTTGTCACGGACCGTGCAGGTGTAGTGAGGTTAAAAGCCAGCCAGAGCGGATAATCACGTTCATGGTGTTTATTTAAACACAAAGAAAACAAACACATGCACAGAACAGAAAAACCTTTACTAGAATGAAAATGAATTGCGCTACACAAGCGACTACATACAAAACATTCCAACTATAGAACTTCATATACTCACTCACTCGAAGCACAAGCCCCAGCTGTGCTAACCACAAAACAGACCCCAGAAACAGGAAGTGCACAACACTAACCTCCCTGTGTGCCACATAGCTCAGCACATCCGTGACATGTTGAGCGACAGCAGTTAAAAAAAATTGCAGTATAAAACTGGAATATGCATTATGTCAAAAAATATAGATGGAAAAAGTCTGTCAACTGTTTTTTTTTTTTACATGAAATGGTCTTATGGTAGCTGCTTTAAAATGTTGCAAAATTCACTTAATGCTCTGCTAAAAATGTAACTAGCCTGTATTGAGGATTTTTCTGAGTTTCTTTTCCCGACCAGTATATGCTAATGTGAACAAGTTGGCTAAAAGTGATTGTGAAACAAAGTTATCTAAATAGACACAGATAGAGGACAAAGAAAAGACACACCTCCTGCTCTACTACCAGCTTATGAGGAAGAGGAGGCTGGCATTAGTATATATTGCCTTCATTTCTATGGCCTACTTCGTCATCATGGTGATGCCAGCCATATTAACCAATCACATAAACCATGGTCCCTAGACTATGTCCTGTTGTGACTGTACTATAATAAGCTGTTACACTGACTATGTCCTGAAACCTGTTGTGACTGTACTATAATAAGCTGTTACACTGACTATGTCCTGAAACCTGTTGTGACTGTACTATAATAAGCTGTTACACTGACTATGTCCTGAAACCTGTTGTGACTGTACTATAATAAGCTGTTACACTGACTATGTCCTGAAACCTGTTGTGACTGTACTATAATAAGCTGTTACACTGACTATGTCCTGAAACCTGTTGTGACTGTACTATAATAAGCTGTTACACTGACTATGTCCTGAAACCTTTTGTGACTGTACTATAATAAGCTGTTACACTGACTATGTCCTGAAACCTGTTGTGACTGTACTATAATAAGCTGTTACACTGACTATGTCCTGAAACCTGTTGTGACTGGACTAAAATAAGCTGTTACACTGACTATGTCCTGAAACCTGTTGTGACTACTATAATAAGCTGTTACATGGACTATGTCCTGAAACCTGTTGTGACTGTACTATAATAAGCTGTTACACTGACTATGTCCTGAAACCTGTTGTGACTGTTCTATAATAAGTTGTTTCTGCATTGGTTGAGCTGATAGATGGGAATTTTTAAATAGAATTGAATTGTTATACGACACATTTTTTTCTTGTTCTTATATTCTCAGCAGTACTTTCATTACAATGTAATACTTTTTGTCACGAGTGGTGAGTAAGGGTACTGCACTGTCTGGTTTCGGGTGCACCCTTTCCTGGTTTATGTTGGTTACAGCTGTTGGGGATTTGTAATCACTGGGCTATAAAGGGGATGGCTAGTTGTCACTCGTTGCTGTTCATTGTTGTATGTCACCACGTTATATTGAGGTGAGTGTATTGATAGACTACCGTTGTTATATGGAATTGAGTAAGACGCTATATGCGCACTGTTGTTTTCATTAGCCAGTTAGTTTTTGTTTCGCCGTTCGTGGTTTGTTTTATGTTGCCTTTGTGCCGTAATAAACCTTGTTAACGGATTACCTGGGCTCTGCAAATGGCTTACTGCACTACACCTTACACGGTTCGTGACACTTTTTTATGTTTCTCACCTATTTAGTCAGAATGTGTGTCAGAATGTGTGTTGTAAGTAGTTGTGTTTTTGTCATGCCAATTTGTAACAGACATGTTTGACATGGGACACTTGTGTATATTTTGGTTTTACGTGCGTGTTAAATCAAACAGTGAATGCACAGATTATCTGTAAAATATGTATATATGGTAATAGTGACTTATTTTTGCTGTAAAACGAGGCCCACTCATTTGTCTGCCAATGTCTGCCTACAGCACTGCTGTAAGTGGCAAATGTTTGCTGCTGATATTCACAGCCTAATTACATAAAACATATTGAGAGATATACTGTTTTAACATTACATTTTACTGTATGTAATAGCTTGTTCAACCCCTAATGTGTGTAACGGGTGTGTACTTTAATGTACTGTGTTGAAGAATGGTGATACTTGTAAGAAACTGCCTCTGTCTCTCTCACTAAATTGTTTCTGACACGCCCCCTGTCAGCGGAGATAGGGAAAATCAAAGACATTCTTGGCACCTGTGTTTTGTTCTCACCTGTTTTGTGTTTGGTTTGTTAGTGTCTGTATTTAGTGTGGGTCTTCTCAGTCTGTTGGTGTCGGGGCATTGTTTAAGGTATGTTTCTCTGTTTCTACGTTGCTCGTGCTGTTAACACGTTTATGTTTTCTTGTTTGTTGTTTCTTAGATGTTGTATGTTTACTATTGGATGTAGGGTCAGTTTTGGTTACACTGTAGTTCATGTTCATTGTGTATTAGGTTAATGTTATCCTGTTATGTGGTTCCTTGTTTAATTAGTGGTTTGTGTGTGTGTGTGTGTGTGTGTGTGTGTTTAAGTTCTCAGTTCTAGTGTCTGCCTGGATGAGAAATAAACGAAGTCAATTATAAGAAGTCTCTGCGCTTGTGTCTTCAAACCCCGAAGTCAATTCGTTACAGAATGCCCCGACCCTTAAAGAAGGCACAGCAGAGAAAGAGGCACCTGTCGTCCGAGTGCACCCAGTCTGCCGAGATATCCTCTGGCATTCGCCAATGCGGGGTATGGCGAGGACCCTCATCCACAGCCCCGTCTGTTTGGTTACCAGCCGACTACAAGGCACTGCGGGAATGGAGTGAGTCACTTCGTTATGGGTCGGAGGAGTACTGGGAGGAGGCTGAGGGGGAGGAGTCGGAGCAGGAGGAGTACCTGGAGGGGGAGTACAGCTGGGACCCCTATACCCTGCAGTTGATCCCTGCGTTACCTCCAGCTGTTCTGGCCACCGCTCTGCAGTCAAAGATGGCTGCCGCCCCGCAGCACAAGATGGCTGCCGCCCCGCAGCACAAGATGGCTGCCGCCCCGCAGCACAAGATGGCTGCCGCCCCGCAGCACAAGATGGCTGCCGCCCCGCAGCACAAGATGGCTGCCGCCCCGCAGCACAAGATGGCTGCCGCCCCGCAGCACAAGATGGCTGCCGCCCCGCAGCACAAGATGGCTGCCGCCCCGTCGACCAAGATGGCCGCCGCTCAGGGTATAGAGGAGGCTTTGCGGGAGGATCGGGAGGTCTTCAGGGACTATAGGGCCTGGATAGGCGAGACAGGGTGTGGCCCGGAGGAGGAGAGCGGGCTGTTCAGCAGGTTCTTCTCGTTGCGAGCTCACAAAGGGGTGCTTCCACATCCAGCGCTGAAGTACCTAATGCCACGTGGTTCTGCCGTGCGCCTCACCTTCTCTCGCTCCTGGAGACTGCCACTGACTCTGCTCCTGTGACCGTCCCTGTTCCCGTCTCAAGAGTCGCCCACGTTTCTGTCCCGGAGTGCACGTTTCTGTCCCGGAGTGCACGTTTCTGTCCCGGAGTGCACGTTTCTGTCCCGGAGTGCCCGTCTGTCCCGGAGTGCACGTTTCTGTCCCCGTTTCCGTATCTGAGCCTCACCCCGTGTCTTTGCCTGTCCCAGGTTCCCCGCCTGAGCCTGTCCCAGTGTCCCAGCCTGTGCCTGTCCCAGTTTCCCTGCCTGTCCCAGTCCCAGTTTCCCTGCCTGTCCCAGTCCCAGTTTCCCTGCCTGTCCCAGTCCCAGTTTCCCTGCCTGTCCCAGTCCCAGTTTCCCTGCCTGTCCCAGTCCCAGTTTCCCTGCCTGTCCCAGTCCCAGTTTCCTTGCCTGGGCCAGTCCCGGTTTCCTTGCCTGAGCCGGCCCCCGTGTCCGTCCCAGAGTCTGTCCCCGTGTCCGTCCCGGCCCCAGAGCCCACTCCAGCCCCAGAGCCCACTCCAGCCCCAGAGCCCACTCCAGCCCCAGAGCCCACTCCAGCCCCAGAGCCCACTCCAGCCCCAGAGCCCACTCCAGCCGCAGAGCCCACTCCAGCCGCAGAGCCCACTCCAGCCCCAGAGCCCACTCCAGCCCCAGAGCCCACTCCAGCCCCAGAGCCCACTCCAGCCCCAGAGCCCACTCCAGCCCCAGAGCCCACTCCAGCCCCAGAGCCCACTCCAGCCCTGTCCCCCAGAGCCCGACTCCAGCCCTGTCCCCCAGAGCCCGACTCCAGCCCTGTCCCCCAGAGCCCGACTCCAGCCCTGTCCCCCAGAGCCCGACTCCAGCCCTGTCCCCCAGAGCCCGACTCCAGCCCTGTCCCCCAGAGCCCGACTCCAGCCCTGTCCCCCAGAGCCCGACTCCAGCCCTGTCCCCCAGAGCCCGACTCCAGCCCTGTCCCCCAGAGCCCGACTCCAGCCCTGTCCCCCAGAGCCCGACTCCAGCCCTGTCCCCCAGAGCCCGACTCCAGCCCTGTCCCCCAGAGCCCGACTCCAGCCCTGTCCCCCAGAGCCCGACTCCAGCCCTGTCCCCCAGAGCCCGACTCCAGCCCTGTCCCCCAGAGCCCGACTCCAGCCCTGTCCCCCAGAGCCCGACTCCAGCCCTGTCCCCCGTCCTGTCTTCGAGCCCCGTCCAATGCCCGAGGCCGTCATCCTGGCCGAGCCAGTTCCCGGGCCAAGGACTGTTGCCGGGCCAAAGCCGGTTCCCCGGCCACCTGAACCGTGTCCTCCGGCACGGCCACCTGAACCGTGTCCTCCGGCACGGCCACCTGAACCGTGTCCTCCGGCACGGCCACCTGAACCGTGTCCTCCGGCACGGCCACCTGAACCGTGTCCTCCGGCACGGCCACCTGAACCGTGTCCTCCGGCACGGCCACCTGAACCGTGTCCTCCGGCACGGCCACCTGAACCGTGTCCTCCGGCACGGCCACCTGAACCGTGTCCTCCGGCACGGCCACCTGAACCGTGTCCTCCGGCACGGCCACCTGAACCGTGTCCTCCGGCACGGCCACCTGAACCGTGTCCTCCGGCACGGCCACCTGAACCGTGTCCTCCGGCACGGCCACCTGAACCGTGTCCTCCGGCACGGCCACCTGAACCGTGTCCTCCGGCACGGCCACCTGAACCGTGTCCTCCGGCACGGCCACCTGAACCGTGTCCTCCGGCACGGCCACCTGAACCGTGTCCTCCGGCACGGCCACCTGAACCGTGTCCTCCGGCACGGCCACCTGAACCGTGTCCTCCGGCACGGCCTCCTGAACCGTGTCCTCCGGCACGGCCTCCTGAACCGTGTCCTCCGGCACGGCCTCCTGAACCGTGTCCTCCGGCACGGCCTCCTGAACCGTGTCCTCCGGCACGGCCACCTGAACCGTGTCCTCCGGCACGGCCACCTGAACCGTGTCCTCCGGCACGGCCTCCTGAACCGTGTCCTCCGGCACGGCCTCCTGAACCGTGTCCTCCGGCACGGCCTCCTGAACCGTGTCCTCCGGCACGGCCTCCTGAACCGTGTCCTCCGGCACGGCCACCTGAACCGTGTCCTCCGGCCCTGCCTCCTGACCCGTCTCTGCCTGGTCGACCTCTAGACCTGCACCCTCCTGATCTGCCTTCTGACCTGCATCCTCCTGATCTGCCTTCTGACCTGCATCCGCCGGGTCGACCTCCAGGTCGGCTCCCGCCGAGTAGACCTCCAGACACGCTCCCGCCGGGTAGACCTCCAGACACGCTCCCGCCGGGTAGACCTCCAGACACGCTCCCGCCGGGTAGACCTCCAGACACGCTCCCGCCGGGTAGACCTCCAGACACGCTCCCGCCGGGTAGACCTCCAGACACGTTCCCGCCGGGTAGACCTCCTGACGCGTTCTCGCCTGTCCGGTCTCCTGAACCGCATCTGCCTGTCCGGCCTCCAGACCTGCTTCCTCCGGGTCGACCACCTGACCTGCACCCGTCAGGTCGCCCATCGGTCCCGCCGTCGCGGTCCGTCCGATCTCCTGTTCCGCCTCAGCCTGTTCAGCCTCCTGACCAGCATCCGCTGGGTCGACCATCCGTCCGGCAACCGTCGGGTAGACCGCCGAATCCGTCACCTGATCCGCGTCCGCCTGGTTGGCCTCCGGATCTGCAGCCGCCTGTCCGGGTCTCTAGGTCGCCTCCTTCCCCCCCACCTCCTTGGCCGCCTCCCCGCAGCAGTTAGTTTGGTTTTGGCGCTTCTGGAGCCGCGCCTAGAGGGGGGGGTTCTGTAAGAAACTGCCTCTGTCTCTCTCTCTAAATTGTTTCTGACACGCCCCCTGTCAGCGGAGAGAGGGAAAATCAAAGACATTCTTGGCACCTGTGTTTGGTTCTCACCTGTGTTTGGTTCGTTAGTGTCTGTATTTAGTGTGGGTCTTGTCAGTCTGTTGGTGTCGGGGCATTGTTTAAGGTATGTTTCTCTGTTTCTACGTTGCTCGTGCTGTTAACACGTTTATGTTTTCTTGTTTGTTGTTTCTTAGATGTTGTATGTTTACTATTGGATGTAGGGTCAGTATTGGTTACACTGTAGTTCATGTTCATTGTGTATTAGGTTAATGTTATCCTGTTATGTGGTTCCTTGTTTAATTAGTGGTTTGTGTGTGTGTGTGTGTTTAAGTTCTCAGTTCGAGTGTCTGCCTGGATGAGAAATAAACGAAGTCAATTATAAGAAGTCTCTGCGCTTGTGTCTTCAAACCCCGAAGTCAATTCGCTACAATACTACACCTCTGTAGAACCACCTGTTAATATAAATGGTGATACTAGACCTCTGTAGAACCACCTGTTAATATAAATGGTGATACTAGACCTCTGTAGAACCACCTGTAAATATAAATGGTGATACTAGACCTCTGTGGAACCACCTGAAAATATAAATGGTGATGCTAGACCTCTGTGGAACCAACTGTAAATATGATTGGTGATGCTAGACCTCTGTGGAACCAACTGTAAATATAAATGGTGATGCTAGACCTCTGTGGAACCAACTGTAAATATAAATCGTGATGCTAGACCTCTGTGGAACCAACTGTAAATATAAATGGTGATGCTAGACCTCTGTGGAACCAACTGTAAATATAAACGGTGATGCTAGACCTCTGTGGAACCAACTGTAAATATAAACGGTGATGCTAGACCTCTGTGGAACCACCTGTAAATATAAATGGTGATGCTAGATCTCTGTGGAACCAACTTTAAATATAAATGGTGATACTAGACCTCTGTGGAACCACCTGTAAATATAAATGGTGATACTAGACCTCTGTGGAACCACCTGAAAATATGATTAGTGATACTAGACCTCTGTGGAACCAACTGTAAATATAAATGGTGATACTAGACCTCTGTGGAACCACCTGAAAATATGATTAGTGATACTAGACCTCTGTGGAACCAACTGTAAATATAAATGGTGATGCTAGACCTCTGTGGAACCACCTGAAAATATGATTGGTGATACTAGACCTCTGTGGAACCACCTGTAAATATAAATGGTGATGCTAGACCTCTGTGGAACCAACTGTAAATATGATTGGTGATGCTAGACCTCTGTGGAACCAACTGTAAATATAAATGGTGATGCTAGACCTCTGTGGAACCAACTGTAAATATAAATCGTGATGCTAGACCTCTGTGGAACCAACTGTAAATATAAATGGTGATGCTAGACCTCTGTGGAACCAACTGTAAATATAAACGGTGATGCTAGACCTCTGTGGAACCAACTGTAAATATAAACGGTGATACTAGACCTCTGTGGAACCAACTGTAAATATAAATGGTGATGCTAGACCTCTGTGGAACCACCTGAAAATATGATTGGTGATACTAGACCTCTGTGGAACCACCTGTAAATATAAATGGTGATGCTAGACCTCTGTGGAACCAACTGTAAATATGATTGGTGATGCTAGACCTCTGTGGAACCAACTGTAAATATAAATGGTGATGCTAGACCTCTGTGGAACCAACTGTAAATATAAATCGTGATGCTAGACCTCTGTGGAACCAACTGTAAATATAAATGGTGATACTAGACCTCTGTGGAACCAACTGTAAATATAAACGGTGATGCTAGACCTCTGTGGAACCAACTGTAAATATAAACGGTGATGCTAGACCTCTGTGGAACCAACTGTAAATATAAACGGTGATGCTAGACCTCTGTGGAACCACCTGTAAATATAAATGGTGATGCTAGATCTCTGTTGAACCAACTGTAAATATAAATGGTGCTGTAGAACCACCTGTAAATATAAATGGTGATGCTAGACCTCTGTAGAACCACCTGTAAATATAAATGGTGATACTAGACCTCTGTGGAACCAACTGTAAATATAAATGGTGATGCTAGGCCTCTGTGGAACAACTGTAAATATAAATGGTGATACTAGACCTCTGTGGAACCACCTGTAAATATAAATGGTGATACTAGACCTCTGTGGAACCACCTGTAAATATAAATGGTGATACTAGACCTCTGTGGAACCACCTGTAAATATAAATGGTGATACTAGACCTCTGTGGAACCACCTGTAAATATAAATGGTGATACTAGACCTCTGTGGAACCACCTGTAAATATAAATGGTGATACTAGACCTCTGTGGAACCACCTGTAAATATAAATGGTGATACTAGACCTCTGTGGAACCACCTGAAAATATGATTGGTGATACTAGACCTCTGTGGAACCAACTGTAAATATAAATGGTGATACTAGACCTCTGTGGAACCACCTGAAAATATGATTGGTGATACTAGACCTCTGTGGAACCAACTTTAAATATAAATGGTGATACTAGACCTCTGTGGAACCAAATATAAATATAAATGGTGATGCTAGACCTCTGTGGAACCAACTGTAAATATAAATGGTGATGCTAGACCTCTGTGGAACCACCTGAAAATATGATAGGTGATACTAGACCTCTGTGGAACCAACTTTAAATATAAATGGTGATACTAGACCTCTGTGGAACCACCTGTAAATATAAATGGTGATACTAGACCTCTGTGGAACCACCTGAAAATATGATTAGTGATACTAGACCTCTGTGGAACCAACTGTAAATATAAATGGTGATGCTAGACCTCTGTGGAACCACCTGAAAATATTATTGGTGATACTAGACCTCTGTGGAACCACCTGTAAATATAAATGGTGATGCTAGACCTCTGTGGAACCACCTGAAAATATGATTGGTGATGCTAGACCTCTGTGGAACCAACTGTAAATATAAATGGTGATGCTAGACCTCTGTGGAACCAACTGTAAATATAAATGGTGATGCTAGACCTCTGTGGAACCAACTGTAAATATAAATGGTGATGCTAGACCTCTGTGGAACCAACTGTAAATATAAATGGTGATGCTAGACCTCTGTGGAACCAACTGTAAATATAAATGGTGATACTAGACCTCTGTGGAACCACCTGAAAATATGATTAGTGATACTAGACCTCTGTGGAACCAACTGTAAATATAAATGGTGATGCTAGACCTCTGTGGAACCACCTGAAAATATGATTGGTGATACTAGACCTCTGTGGAACCACCTGTAAATATAAATGGTGATGCTAGACCTCTGTGGAACCAACTGTAAATATGATTGGTGATGCTAGACCTCTGTGGAACCAACTGTAAATATAAATGGTGATGCTAGACCTCTGTGGAACCAACTGTAAATATAAATCGTGATGCTAGACCTCTGTGGAACCAACTGTAAATATAAATGGTGATGCTAGACCTCTGTGGAACCAACTGAAAATATAAACGGTGATGCTAGACCTCTGTGGAACCAACTGTAAATATAAACGGTGATACTAGACCTCTGTGGAACCAACTGTAAATATAAATGGTGATGCTAGACCTCTGTGGAACCACCTGAAAATATGATTGGTGATACTAGACCTCTGTGGAACCAACTGTAAATATAAATGGTGATGCTAGACCTCTGTGGAACCAACTGTAAATATGATTGGTGATGCTAGACCTCTGTGGAACCAACTGTAAATATAAATCGTGATGCTAGACCTCTGTGGAACCAACTGTAAATATAAACGGTGATGCTAGACCTCTGTGGAACCAACTGTAAATATAAACGGTGATGCTAGACCTCTGTGGAACCACCTGTAAATATAAATGGTGATGCTAGATCTCTGTTGAACCAACTGTAAATATAAATGGTGCTGTAGAACCACCTGTAAATATAAATGGTGATGCTAGACCTCTGTAGAACCACCTGTAAATATAAATGGTGATGCTAGACCTCTGTGGAACCACCTGAAAATATGATTGGTGATACTAGACCTCTGTGGAACCACCTGTAAATATAAATGGTGATGCTAGACCTCTGTGGAACCAACTGTAAATATGATTGGTGATACTAGACCTCTGTGGAACCAACTCTAAATATAAATGGTGATACTAGACCTCTGTGGAACCACCTGTAAATATGATTGGTGATGCTAGACCTCTGTGGAACCAACTGTAAATATAAACGGTGATGCTAGACCTCTGTGGAACCAACTGTAAATATAAACGGTGATGCTAGACCTCTGTGGAACCACCTGTAAATATAAATGGTGATGCTAGATCTCTGTTGAACCAACTGTAAATATAAATGGTGCTGTAGAACCACCTGTAAATATAAATGGTGATGCTAGACCTCTGTAGAACCACCTGTAAATATAAATGGTGATACTAGACCTCTGTGGAACCAACTGTAAATATAAATGGTGATGCTAGGCCTCTGTGGAACAACTGTAAATATAAATGGTGATGCTAGGCCTCTGTGGAACAACTGTAAATATAAATGGTGATACTAGACCTCTGTGGAACCACCTGTAAATATAAATGGTGATACTAGACCTCTGTGGAACCACCTGTAAATATAAATGGTGATACTAGACCTCTGTGGAACCAACTCTAAAATATGACCACCTGTAAATATAAATGGTGATACTAGACCTCTGTGGAACCACCTGTAAATATAAATGGTGATACTAGACCTCTGTGGAACCACCTGTAAATATAAATGGTGATACTAGACCTCTGTGGAACCACCTGAAAATATGATTGGTGATACTAGACCTCTGTGGAACCAACTGTAAATATAAATGGTGATACTAGACCTCTGTGGAACCACCTGAAAATATGATTGGTGATACTAGACCTCTGTGGAACCAACTTTAAATATAAATGGTGATACTAGACCTCTGTGGAACCAAATATAAATATAAATGGTGATGCTAGACCTCTGTGGAACCAACTGTAAATATAAATGGTGATGCTAGACCTCTGTGGAACCACCTGAAAATATGATAGGTGATACTAGACCTCTGTGGAACCAACTTTAAATATAAATGGTGATACTAGACCTCTGTGGAACCACCTGTAAATATAAATGGTGATACTAGACCTCTGTGGAACCACCTGAAAATATGATTAGTGATACTAGACCTCTGTGGAACCAACTGTAAATATAAATGGTGATGCTAGACCTCTGTGGAACCACCTGAAAATATTATTGGTGATACTAGACCTCTGTGGAACCACCTGTAAATATAAATGGTGATGCTAGACCTCTGTGGAACCACCTGAAAATATGATTGGTGATGCTAGACCTCTGTGGAACCAACTGTAAATATAAATGGTGATGCTAGACCTCTGTGGAACCAACTGTAAATATAAATGGTGATGCTAGACCTCTGTGGAACCAACTGTAAATATAAATGGTGATGCTAGACCTCTGTGGAACCAACTGTAAATATAAATGGTGATGCTAGACCTCTGTGGAACCAACTGTAAATATAAATGGTGATACTAGACCTCTGTGGAACCACCTGAAAATATGATTAGTGATACTAGACCTCTGTGGAACCAACTGTAAATATAAATGGTGATGCTAGACCTCTGTGGAACCACCTGAAAATATGATTGGTGATACTAGACCTCTGTGGAACCACCTGTAAATATAAATGGTGATGCTAGACCTCTGTGGAACCAACTGTAAATATGATTGGTGATGCTAGACCTCTGTGGAACCAACTGTAAATATAAATGGTGATGCTAGACCTCTGTGGAACCAACTGTAAATATAAATCGTGATGCTAGACCTCTGTGGAACCAACTGTAAATATAAATGGTGATGCTAGACCTCTGTGGAACCAACTGAAAATATAAACGGTGATGCTAGACCTCTGTGGAACCAACTGTAAATATAAACGGTGATACTAGACCTCTGTGGAACCAACTGTAAATATAAATGGTGATGCTAGACCTCTGTGGAACCACCTGAAAATATGATTGGTGATACTAGACCTCTGTGGAACCAACTGTAAATATAAATGGTGATGCTAGACCTCTGTGGAACCAACTGTAAATATGATTGGTGATGCTAGACCTCTGTGGAACCAACTGTAAATATGATTGGTGATGCTAGACCTCTGTGGAACCAACTGTAAATATAAATCGTGATGCTAGACCTCTGTGGAACCAACTGTAAATATAAATGGTGATGCTAGACCTCTGTGGAACCAACTGTAAATATAAATGGTGATACTAGACCTCTGTGGAACCAACCTGTAAATATAAATGGTGATACTAGACCTCTGTGGAACCACCTGTAAATATAAATGGTGATACTAGACCTCTGTGGAACCACCTGAAAATATAATTGGTGATACTAGACCTCTGTGGAACCACCTGTAAATATAAATGGTGATACTAGACCTCTGTGGAACCAACTGTAAATATAAATGGTGATACTAGACCTCTGTGGAACCACCTGAAAAACTAAATGATTAGACCTCTGTGATACTAGACCTCTGTGGAACCAACTGTAAATATAAATGGTGATGTAAATATAAATGGTGATACTAGGCCTCTGTGGAACAACTGTAAATATAAATGGTGATACTAGACCTCTGTGGAACCACCTGTAAATATAAATGGTGATACTAGACCTCTGTGGAACCACCTGTAAATATAAATGGTGATACTAGACCTCTGTGGAACCACCTGTAAATATAAATGGTGATACTAGACCTCTGTGGAACCACCTGAAAATATGATTGGTGATACTAGACCTCTGTGGAACCAACTGTAAATATAAATGGTGATACTAGACCTCTGTGGAACCACCTGAAAATATGATTGGTGATACTAGACCTCTGTGGAACCAACTTTAAATATAAATGGTGATACTAGACCTCTGTGGAACCACCTGTAAATATAAATGGTGATACTAGACCTCTGTGGAACCACCTGAAAATATGATTAGTGAAACTAGACCTCTGTGGAACCAACTGTAAATATAAATGGTGATACTAGACCTCTGTGGAACCACCTGTAAATATAAATGGTGATACTAGACCTCTGTGGAACCACCTGTAAATATAAATGGTGATACTAGACCTCTGTGGAACCACCTGTAAATATAAATGGTGATACTAGACCTCTGTGGAACCACCTGAAAATATGATTGGTGATACTAGACCTCTGTGGAACCAACTGTAAATATAAATGGTGATACTAGACCTCTGTGGAACCACCTGAAAATATGATTGGTGATACTAGACCTCTGTGGAACCAACTGTAAATATAAATGGTGATACTAGACCTCTGTGGAACCAACTGTAAATATAAATGGTGATACTAGACCTCTGTGGAACCAACTGTAAATATAAATGGTGATGCTAGACCTCTGTGGAACCAACTGTAAATATAAATGGTGATACTAGACCTCTGTGGAACCAACTGTAAATATAAATGGTGATGCTAGACCTCTGTGGAACCAACTGTAAATATAAACGGTGATGCTAGACCTCTGTGGAACCAACTGTAAATATAAACGGTGATGCTAGACCTCTGTGGAACCAACTGTAAATATAAATGGTGATACTAGACCTCTGTGGAACCACCTGAAAATATGATTAGTGATACTAGACCAACTGTAAATATAAATGGAACCAACCAACTGTAAATATAAATGGTGATACTAGACCTCTGTGGAACCAACTGTAAATATAAATGGTGATACTAGACCTCTGTGGAACCAACTGTAAATATAAATGGTGATGCTAGACCTCTGTGGAACCAACTGTAAATATAAATGGTGATGCTAGACCTCTGTGGAACCAACTGTAAATATAAATGGTGATGCTAGACCTCTGTTGAACCAACTGTAAATATAAATGGTGGTGATACTAGACCTCTGTGGAACCACCTGTAAATATAAATGGTGATACTAGACCTCTGTGGAACCACCTGTAAATATAAATGGTGATGCTAGACCTCTGTGGAACCAACTGTAAATATAAATGGTGATACTAGACCTCTGTGGAACCACCTGTAAATATAAATGGTGATACTAGACCTCTGTGGAACCACCTGTAAATATAAATGGTGATACTAGACCCTCTGTGGAACCACCTGTAAATATAAATGGTGATACTAGACCTCTGTGGAACCACCTGGTGATAAATAACCACCTAAATGGTGATACTAGACCTCTGTGGAACCACCTGTA
>CM055730.1:27991505-28072366 GCA_029465975.1 Dallia pectoralis
CACCTGTAAATATAAATGGTGATACTAGACCTCTGTGGAACCACCTGTAAATATAAATGGTGATACTAGACCTCTGTGGAACCACCTGAAAATATGATTGGTGATACTAGACCTCTGTGGAACCAACTGTAAATATAAATGGTGATACTAGACCTCTGTGGAACCACCTGAAAATATGATTGGTGATACTAGACCTCTGTGGAACCAACTTTAAATATAAATGGTGATACTAGACCTCTGTGGAACCACCTGTAAATATAAATGGTGATACTAGACCTCTGTGGAACCACCTGAAAATATAAATGGTGATGCTAGACCTCTGTGGAACCAACTGTAAATATAAATGGTGATACTAGACCTCTGTGGAACCAACTGTAAATATAAATGGTGATGCTAGACCTCTGTGGAACCAACTGTAAATATAAACGGTGATGCTAGACCTCTGTGGAACCAACTGTAAATATAAACGGTGATGCTAGACCTCTGTGGAACCAACTGTAAATATAAATGGTGATACTAGACCTCTGTGGAACCACCTGAAAATATGATTAGTGATACTAGACCTCTGTGGAACCAACTGTAAATATAAATGGTGATACTAGACCTCTGTGGAACCAACTGTAAATATAAATGGTGATACTAGACCTCTGTGGAACCAACTGTAAATATAAATGGTGATGCTAGACCTCTGTGGAACCAACTGTAAATATAAACGGTGATGCTAGACCTCTGTGGAACCAACTGTAAATATAAATGGTGATGCTAGACCTCTGTGGAACCACCTGTAAATATAAATGGTGATGCTAGATCTCTGTTGAACCAACTGTAAATATAAATGGTGCTGTAGAACCACCTGTAAATATAAATGGTGATACTAGACCTCTGTGGAACCACCTGTAAATATAAATGGTGATGCTAGGCCTCTGTGGAACAACTGTAAATATAAATGGTGATACTAGACCTCTGTGGAACCACCTGTAAATATAAATGGTGATACTAGACCTCTGTGGAACCACCTGTAAATATAAATGGTGATACTAGACCTCTGTGGAACCACCTGTAAATATAAATGGTGATACTAGACCTCTGTGGAACCACCTGAAAATATGATTGGTGATACTAGACCTCTGTGGAACCAACTGTAAATATAAATGGTGATACTAGACCTCTGTGGAACCACCTGAAAATATGATTGGTGATACTAGACCTCTGTGGAACCAACTTTAAATATAAATGGTGATACTAGACCTCTGTGGAACCACCTGTAAATATAAATGGTGATACTAGACCTCTGTGGAACCACCTGAAAATATGATTAGTGATACTAGACCTCTGTGGAACCAACTGTAAATATAAATGGTGATACTAGACCTCTGTGGAACCACCTGAAAATATGATTGGTGATACTAGACCTCTGTGGAACCAACTGTAAATATAAATGGTGATGCTAGGCCTCTGTGGAACAACTGTAAATATAAATGGTGATACTAGACCTCTGTGGAACCACCTGTAAATATAAATGGTGATACTAGACCTCTGTGGAACCACCTGTAAATATAAATGGTGATACTAGACCTCTGTGGAACCACCTGTAAATATAAATGGTGATACTAGACCTCTGTGGAACCACCTGAAAATATGATTGGTGATACTAGACCTCTGTGGAACCAACTGTAAATATAAATGGTGATACTAGACCTCTGTGGAACCACCTGAAAATATGATTGGTGATACTAGACCTCTGTGGAACCAACTTTAAATATAAATGGTGATACTAGACCTCTGTGGAACCACCTGTAAATATAAATGGTGATACTAGACCTCTGTGGAACCACCTGAAAATATGATTAGTGAAACTAGACCTCTGTGGAACCAACTGTAAATATAAATGGTGATACTAGACCTCTGTGGAACCACCTGTAAATATAAATGGTGATACTAGACCTCTGTGGAACCACCTGTAAATATAAATGGTGATACTAGACCTCTGTGGAACCACCTGTAAATATAAATGGTGATACTAGACCTCTGTGGAACCACCTGAAAATATGATTGGTGATACTAGACCTCTGTGGAACCAACTGTAAATATAAATGGTGATACTAGACCTCTGTGGAACCACCTGAAAATATGATTGGTGATACTAGACCTCTGTGGAACCAACTGTAAATATAAATGGTGATACTAGACCTCTGTGGAACCAACTGTAAATATAAATGGTGATACTAGACCTCTGTGGAACCAACTGTAAATATAAATGGTGATGCTAGACCTCTGTGGAACCAACTGTAAATATAAATGGTGATACTAGACCTCTGTGGAACCAACTGTAAATATAAATGGTGATGCTAGACCTCTGTGGAACCAACTGTAAATATAAACGGTGATGCTAGACCTCTGTGGAACCAACTGTAAATATAAACGGTGATGCTAGACCTCTGTGGAACCAACTGTAAATATAAATGGTGATACTAGACCTCTGTGGAACCACCTGAAAATATGATTAGTGATACTAGACCTCTGTGGAACCAACTGTAAATATGATTGGTGATACTAGACCTCTGTGGAACCAACTGTAAATATAAATGGTGATACTAGACCTCTGTGGAACCAACTGTAAATATAAATGGTGATGCTAGACCTCTGTGGAACCAACTGTAAATATAAACGGTGATGCTAGACCTCTGTGGAACCAACTGTAAATATAAATGGTGATGCTAGACCTCTGTGGAACCACCTGTAAATATAAATGGTGATGCTAGATCTCTGTTGAACCAACTGTAAATATAAATGGTGCTGTAGAACCACCTGTAAATATAAATGGTGATGCTAGACCTCTGTAGAACCACCTGTAAATATAAATGGTGATACTAGACCTCTGTGGAACCACCTGTAAATATAAATGGTGATGCTAGGCCTCTGTGGAACAACTGTAAATATAAATGGTGATACTAGACCTCTGTGGAACCACCTGTAAATATAAATGGTGATACTAGACCTCTGTGGAACCACCTGTAAATATAAATGGTGATACTAGACCTCTGTGGAACCACCTGTAAATATAAATGGTGATACTAGACCTCTGTGGAACCACCTGTAAATATAAATGGTGATACTAGACCTCTGTGGAACCACCTGTAAATATAAATGGTGATACTAGACCTCTGTGGAACCACCTGAAAATATAAATGGTGATACTAGACCTCTGTGGAACCACCTGAAAATATGATTGGTGATACTAGACCTCTGTGGAACCACCTGAAAATATGATTAGTGATACTAGACCTCTGTGGAACCAACTGTAAATATAAATGGTGATACTAGACCTCTGTGGAACCACCTGAAAATATGATTAGTGATACTAGACCTCTGTGGAACCAACTGTAAATATAAATGGTGATACTAGACCTCTGTGGAACCACCTGAAAATATGATTGCTGATACTAGACCTCTGTGGAACCAACTGTAAATATAAATGGTGATACTAGACCTCTGTGGAACCAACTGTAAATATAAACGGTGATACTAGACCTCTGTGGAACCAACTGTAAATATACATGGTGATGCTAGACCTCTGTGGAACCAACTGTAAATATAAATGGTGATGCTAGACCTCTGTGGAACCAACTCTAACTATAAATGGTGATGCTAGACCTCTGTTGAACAACTGTAAATATAATTGGTGATACTAGACCTCTGTGGAACCACCTGTAAATATAAATGGTGATACTAGACCTCTGTGGAACCAACTCTAAATATAAATGGTGATGCTAGACCTCTGTTGAACAACTGTAAATATAATTGGTGATACTAGACCTCTGTGGAACCACCTGTAAATATAAATGGTGATGCTAGACCTCTGTAGAACCAACTGTAAATATAATTGGTGATACTAGACCTCTGTGGAACCACCTGTAAATATAAATGGTGATGCTAGACCTCTGTAGAACCAACTGTAAATATAAATGGTGATGCTAGACCTATGTGGAACCAACTGTAAATATAAATGGTGCTGCTAGACCTCTGTGGAACCAACTGTAAATATAAATGGTGATGCTAGAACTCTGTGGAACCAACTGTAAATATAAATGGGGATGCTAGAACTCTGTGGAACCAACTGTAAATATAAATGGGGATGCTAGAACTCTGTGGAACCACCTTATAAATGGCGATGCTAGAACTCTCTGGCCTTGTGATACATAGTGTGCTCTGTCCCATTTCATGTTTGCATAACAGCGGTGAAGTTACGTTAGATATCAATACATCTCTTATTGTTCCTTAACGACGCACGATTACGTTGCCCCTTAACGTTTGGCTAATCTGTTGGTCCATAACATAATTGCTATATAATGAAATAGGCCTAGTTATGAATAATATTCACAGTTAACAACATCATTTTACTTCATAACATCTCTCAACTCTTCATCCAATCAGACATCAAATGTAAATGTGCTTGCGGTTTCTAAGTGGCGACGGGGCACAGCGGCTTTGTGTTCCATCTGGCTTGTCAACATTTTTATTCTCTCTGTTTCAGCCTTTTTGTCAGCTTCTCTCACAGTCTGCTTTACTGGGGCCTATTTTACCTCTCTTGACAACATCCAGATGGGAAGCAGCTGTGCAGTATACATTATAAATGGGACTCTACATTCAGTTGATGTGAATGGTGTGAACTCAAGATTATTGAATTAAAACCCTTTAAAATCATGAATGTCAAAGAAACCCCTTCCTGTACATCGCTTGCATGCAAAGCTATCCTGAAGTCATTGTCATGGGATACAGTGTGAGGGTCAGTTAAAATGTTAAATTGTCATTCACACAGACAACCTGGGGAATAGTTCCATATGTAAGGGGATAATACAGTGGCTCCCCGGACATGTACCCAGGAACCAGAGTTAACCCTATCTAACAGCGCTTACTGACTACAAACAGACAGCCTACATCACATGTACCCAGGAACTAGAGTTAACTCTAACTAACAGCGCTTACTGACTACAAACAGACAGCCTACATTACATGTACCCTGGAACCAGAGGTAACCCTAACTAACAGCACTTACTGACTACAAACAGACAGCCTACATTACATGTACCCTGGAACCAGAGTTAACCCTAACTAACAGAACTTACTGACTACAAACAGACAGCCTACATTACATGTACCCAGGAACCAGAGTTAACCCTAACTAACAGCACTTACTGACTACAAACAGACAGCCTACATCACATGTACCCAGGAACCAGAGTTAACCCTTTCTAACAGCGCTTACTGACTACAAACAGACAGCCTACATTACATGTACCCAGGAACCAGAGTTAACCCTAACTAACAGCACTTACTGACTACAAACAGACAGCCTACATCACATGTACCCAGGAACCAGAGTTAACCCTATCTAACAGCGCTTACTGACTACAAACAGACAGCCTACATCACATGTTGCCAGGAACCAGAGTTAACCCTAACGAACAGCGCTTACTGACTACAAACAGACAGCCTACATTACATGTACCCAGGAAACAGAGTTAACCCTAACTAACAGCACTTACTGACTACAAACAGACAGCCTACATTACATGTACCCTGGAACCAGAGGTAACCCTAACTAACAGCACTTACTGACTACAAACAGACAGCCTACATTACATGTACCCTGGAACCAGAGTTAACCCTAACTAACAGAACTTACTGACTACAAACAGACAGCCTACATCACATGTTGCCAGGAACCAGAGTTAACCCTAACGAACAGCGCTTACTGACTACAAACAGACAGCCTACATTACATGTACCCAGGAACCAGAGTTAACCCTAACTAACAGCACTTACTGACTACAAACAGACAGCCTACATTACATGTACCCTGGAACCAGAGTTAACCCTAACTAACAGTGCTAGGCGTACTCACTACAAACAGCCTACATTAGAAGACTTGGTGAAGTGATGGTAGGTAAACAACCAATCTTTCCATGTATAAAATATACCCCATTTTATTAGGTGCATCTTAATATTACCAGGTTGGACCTCCGTTTGCTTTCAGGACTGCCATACAGCTTTGTGGCATACATTGAACAAGGTGCTGAAAACATTCCTGAGAGATTTTGGTCCATCTTGGGATTATTGCATCAAGCAGTTGCTGCAGATTTGACCGTAAAGGCCATTTAAGTACAGCGACTTTATTGACATGTTCAAGAAACCAGTTTGCGATGATGTGAGCTTTGTGACATGGTGTGATATCCAGCTGGAAGTAACCATCTTGTTAAGGGATGGGCATGGTTGGCAACAATACTCAAGGAAGCTGGGGTGTTTAAACAAGACTCATCTGGTATCAAGGGGAAAGAAAATTTCCCTCACACCAGTGTCTGTCTTTACCATCTAAATGTCGCTTCAGAAAACAAGACTCATCAGTCTAGGCAACTTCCAATCTTCCATTGTCCAATTTTGATGTGATGTCCAATTTTGATGTGCCTGTGCAAATTATAAATTATAGCCTCAGTTTCCTGTTTAGAGCTGAGTGTCACCTGGTGTGGTCTTCTGCTCCTGTAGACCATCTGCTTCACGGTTTGATGTGTTGTGTGTTCAAAGATGTTCTTCTGCATAGCTTGGTTATACTCACTCATCACTCACTCATCGGGGGCAGCAGCTCTAGCAGGGGACCCCAAACTTCCCTTTCCCTGGCTACATTAGCCAGCTCTGACTGGGGAATCCCGAGGCGTTCCCAGGCCAGTGTGGAGACATAATCTCTCCACCTAGTCCTGGGTCTTCCCTGTGGTCTCCACCCAGCTGGACGTGCCTGGAACACCTCTCTAGGGAGGCGCCGGGGTGGCATTCTTATTAGATGCCCCAAACAACTCCACTGGCTCCTTTCTACGCAAACGAGAATGACTAGACTAGTTTGAGATGATAGAAAGGCAACAGTAACTCAAATAACCACTAGCTTGGTTATAACGAGTGGTTATTTGAGTTACTGTTGCCTTTCTATCGTCTCAAACCAGTCTAGTCATTCTCCTCGATTTCCTGCCATCAACAAGGCATTTCCGCCCAGAAAACTACTACTTAATGGATATTTTGTCATTTTCTATGTAAAATAGATTAGGTTGTCCAGGACATCCCAGTAGATGTTTGGAAATACTCTAACCATGTCAGTATCGCACCAACAATCATGTCATGTTCAAACTCATATCAACTTTCCTCTCGATTCTGATGTTTGATCTTCACCAGATGCTACTGTTGTCCCGCTCATTCCAACCTCTTGCCCTACACACTGCTAAATTATTTCAATGTTCATTTCCGTTTTTTATCACCATTGACTAAATAAAACAAAATAACCTTTTTTGAACCTAACACTTATTGAATCACCGGAAGCTTTAAATCCGCATACACTGTAATTTATTAATGCTAATTTCCTTTGTAAAATGTTTGTTAATTTGTATTTATACTCTACTTGCATTGGGTCATTCTTTGCTTTCCTGTCCTTAGGCAATTCAATGTGTCTGTTCAGGTCATCATTTAAAATTTCAATTGGTTCTCAACTTACTTGCCTGGTTAAACAACGTTGAAATTAAAATTATTAAATGAATCATGCAAATGTGATTTAACCCCCGTGATTAAACTAGGTAGTGTGTACATTGGTACTACACATCAGAGGTAACATCATTACATTTCTATTCAAAACCTATTCAAATATTTACGGGGACATAAGACACATTAGATGGGTCACTGGAAGATGAATATTATTCAATTATTCAAGTATCCAGCATCCCACTACTGGCTGAAATATGAAACTGAGTCTAAAAGACATGGCCCCAGGGCAATGACCGGGACATTGGTATGCCTAGGGTGTTATCTCATCTGGTTCCTCTCTAGGTTCCTTCCTAATTTCGACCCATCAGGGAGTTTTTCATAGCCACGGTTTATCGGCTTGTTGATGTGCTCTGTCGGATTCAGGCTGGGTGTTTGTAATAGCACTTTGTAACTACTTTGTTGTAAAAAGGGCTTATTGAAAAAAAAATCACGCCTGAATGAATGCCTGATCTGACCCTGATATAATCATGGCCACTTAATCATCCTCGGCTTCCAATTGGTTAATTTATGCCTCCTCCTTTTCGATAAAACAAAATTTACACACTCAAATACTGTATGTGAGTTTATTCAGATACTATCTAAATGACTGGTATGTGAAATAGAACATAAATAAATAACTGCTCTTTGCTCTATTCAGCCCATTCCTCACATCTTACATAATACTAGTACTCTGTGCCGATAACACAATTTAAAATGCTTGTATTCGCTTGCATTCGATCTGTTCTAATCTACAATACATACCACTTTCTTTTTCCCAGTAATCCTGTTGTACAATAACATCTGCTTAAACACACCATATCAAATTGATGCAAATTGAAGCTGCTATGCAAAATTATTCTTGGAGACAATTTGTTATCTTGTCAGCGCTGGGGGCTGTCCAGACTAGCTTTAATCACCTCTGTAGTCATAATCACTTCAGGCAACACCAACAGAGAAAACAGAACCTGAAAAACATCCAACTTCTCCCCCCAAACCATTTCCTGAACTTTTTTTGCCCCGTTTTTCCAGAGACCTTTCATATTGTCTCCTGAGGCAGACTAAAAGTACTGAGTGTGATGGCTTTTTGTTCACTGTTCCATTTTATTTTGTTTAGATTCTTCACCGTCTTTTTCAGTAGTGCAGCACATTTAGGTCTGACAGGACAAGTGGAGCCTCAGGGAGGTTGGCAACCTAGTGTCTTTGTGTGCAAATTAGTTAACAATCTCAGTTTTTTTAGCAGTGCAGATGAAAATGTAATCTCAAACTTATTGACTGGGAATATACTCCACAAGACGATATGGTTCTTAATTCAATGACGCATTTCAACCAAAGGGCTGAGCCACTAATAAATAAATGTGTTATACCTGTATATCGGGCAAGACTATGTTGCATTATATTGCACAATAGTTTAGCTGCTGTGAGGAATTCATTTATGTGGGTTGAGAAAGGTATAAAGAGGAGTTTAATTCTATTTTCTGTACTCAAGTTAGAGAGCGTGATGTAGTATGTGATGTAGTGCTGAAACATGTATTTGTAACTAAATGGATTTATTTTTCTCGTCATTGTACACTTTGTATAAGATTGTTGTTTTTCCAAAAGATTGCTGTTTTGCTTCGAGTAAGCAATGTTCTGAGTTTCTAGAAGTACTCTGAGCCCCTATCATTCTAAGAGTTTTGTTCAACAGCAAAGGGAACTCAACTTTCCCCAATATGTAACTTTGTAGAGTTCCAAGTGTCATTCCAAGATACTAGCTCAACCAGAGTGATTACTGAAACTGGGTTTGTCCAATGTCTGATTTGAACAGATAATTTGACTCCATCATTTGTGGTGAACAAGCATCCCCACAAATATGCACAAAGCCCAGCCTTCCCCAGATATGACACAATGCAAACCATCCTTTTTCCAAGCACATGCTAACCAACACCCCTCACCACAGTGACACGGTCATTCAAATAAACAGATGCCGATAGCTTCTTTAGCCCAGCCTGCGCGAGGGTTGGCGATACAAACGGCAGAGCGCCCAGGTAATGAACGTTCCATGATGCAGGTGTGTGAATATGCCTGTAGCATACAGCCAGAAGCATTTTGGGGCTGGCAACTGCTTTGGTGAATTTCTGTTTAAGCCTTTTCTGGGCAGTTTTATGGGCCAATACAATGACCCCAAAAAATGCAGCACGACCAACGTTTAGTCCAAAACATGGAAATAAATAAAGTGAATTTGATTTCAAATCTGGGCTGCTGTGATTAAAAAGAGGGTCACTTATTTACTTGGGTTTAATGGTATGATCGACAAATCATATGCGTCTCTGAGAACATTTTCTGAATCATTGAGCTCTCAACCCAGTGTTCCTGGCAGGGATTTACATTGTAGCTGGCTCAGGGTAATATGTTTTTCCCATCCCTGTTTCACTATGCAAATTGTTCCCAACATCCCAATGTGACACTGAGGCAGCGTGTACACAGCCACCCTAAGAACACAACCCACTATTATCATTTTCATGTTGTATCCAGTGTTTTATTTTGACTGTGTGCACGTAACACAGATAGATGTGAGCTTTAATGCAGCACACTGATGCCAAGCTCATTTCCTGTAAAAAACAACGGGTCTAAAAAATACGTGCCTCCTCTCTTTCATCTCTTATTGCCTCTTTTTTATATTGAATGAGAGGCTAGGTTATAAAATTAGACGGTCCTCCAAGCAAACAAAAATAAGCACGTTTTGCTTTTCCAAAACAAATGTGTACAAAACATTAAACTTGATTCAAACTTGATTCAGATTTTCTCTCTACTGCAGCAGAAGATATCCATGCATTCTCAATGAAATTCAGCTGTCTGGAAGTGTCACGAAACCTTTTAGGTGTAGTGCAGGAAAGCCATATGCAGAGCCAGGTCATTTGTTCAAAAACAGGTTTATACATAGAACAAAAACTGTGAACTGTGAAGAAACACTAACTAGTTGAAATTAAATTGTGTACATTCACACTAGAGCAATATAACTCTTAAGCTAACACTCACCTCGACTGAATTGTGGAATATAAATAATAACACGCACCAGTGAACCTAACCAGGGAGCTTAAATAGCCCACTGATTAACTAACCTATGTAACATTATATTAATAACAAGCACCAGTGAACCTAACCAGGGACCTTAAATAGCCCACTGATTAACTAACCTATGTAACATTATATTAATAACAAGCACCAGTGAACCTAACCAGGGTTAACTAACCTATGCCTGGTGTTTAGCTAAACCCAAAACAACTGTGCTCCTAATCAACACGATACACAGAAGTGCTCTCCCCAAACACCCTGTGACAACACAGCTCACCAATCCGTGACAGAAAGGGAGAACAGTCCTTCACTAGGTTAGTAAAGAACTGACATAATCTTTATCACATATACAGTACATTTTCTGGTAGCAGAAGAATGGTTGGGAGGTTTTTAGAACATTTACACACATAGAGAACAGAAAACCAAAGGTTGTACATCTCCATATTCATACATCACCTTGTGTGGTAACATTGGACACGTTCTCGACAAATAATCCCTGATGTTAGAGTGTTCTAAAGATGGTGGTCTAAAGATGATTTCTACCTCAATGTGTATTCGGATGGAATAAATAGCGACGTATGAACTGTGGTTGTGAACTGGTTGATAAAAAATGTGATTATTGTTGAGAAGCAGCTAAAAACATCTCAAGCGGGTCCCTAATACATTTTACTTTCTCCAGCAACAACATGTTAGACAAAGAGAAAATGTTACGAGCACAGTCAGTGAATTTCTGCTCCAGCGCCGCCATCCTCAGCGATAGATCTGAAATGATCAATTTCGGAAAGGAAAGCCTAGCTTCACGCTTCATTTAGCTCAATGTGCAGATACACACCATGGGACTAAACTAGAGTTGCCAGAAAGCTCCAGACTGTGCCGCTTCAACAGTCTGCAACCCACACTTTTCTTTCCTTGTTCAGATATTCTCTTTCTTCAAATTTGCCCAAAGTTCGTCTGTGATCTACATGCAACTGCTGATATTTGATAAATAAGTGGTAGTTAAACATTATGTAAAGGTATTTTTTAATCAGTGACCTCAGTTGTCTCTTTTCAGTTGTGTGTAAAGACTTGTAAATGCAAGTAATGAGCTTTTTCTTTTCTTTATCTAAAGTGGTTAATAATGTTTTGCGGTTATTCACTCAGTCCGATGAAAGCTTTTACTAAATTACTTAAAAATAAATGTCTATTAACTTTTAATTAGTGTGATCAGCAGTCTCCTTTTGAGTTAACTTGTGGAAGTGGAGAAAGTGGAATCTGATATGGATATTGAATATATTGCAGATAGAACCAAGGAAAATATAACTGTTGTCCTGAACTATAAAACACGTAAACAAGTACGATAGACACACAGAGTTCCAGCTTTGACAATGTTCTCTCTTATCTTGAACTAATATGCTGTTCTGAATAGCTGCTAAAAGCATAGATTTTGAAGAAATAATTATATATTTTGAGGATGACAAAATAAAGAGCCTATCTATCTTGAGTCAGGAGTAGACCCAAATGCTAACACAAAAAGCAGAAATAACAGTTCATGTATTCACTTTACACAAATCAGCAGGCAAAAACAGGTTGTAAAACAGGCAGGGGTTCAGTACACGAGAATACTGAAACGGCACTGCGAACTAGATGAACTGGCAATACACACAGGATACTGGGAACATGTGAGACAGGTGAACAGATTGGGGTGAGGGTATCTCACAATCAGCCCTGCAGGTTCTACCTACTGAGTCAAGGTAAGACAGGTGAACAGACTGGGGTGAGGGTATCTCACAATCAGCCCTGCAGGTTCTACCTACTGAGTCAAGGTAAGACAGGTGAACAGATTGGGGTGAGGGTATCTCACAATCAGCCCTGCAGGTTCTACCTACTGAGTCAAGGTAAGACAGGTGAACAGATTGGGGTGAGGGTATCTCACAATCAGCCCTGCAGGTTCTACCTACAGAGTCAAGGTAAGACAGGTGAACAGATTGGGGTGAGGGTATCTCACAGTCAGTCCTGCAGGTTCTACCTACTGAGTCAAGGTAAGACAGGTGAACAGATTGGGGTGAGGGTATCTCCCAATCAGTCCTGCAGGTTCTACCTACTGAGTCAAGGTAAGACAGGTGAACAGATTGGGGTGAGGGTATCTCACAGTCAGTCCTGCAGGTTCTACCTACTGAGTCAAGGTAAGACAGGTGAACAGATTGGGGTGAGGGTATCTCACAGTCAGTCCTGCAGGTTCTACCTACTGAGTCAAGGTAAGACAGGTGAACAGATTGGGGTGAGGGTATCTCACAATCAGTCCTGCAGGTTCTACCTACTGAGTCAAGGTAAGACAGGTGAACAGATTGGGGTGAGGGTATCTCACAGTCAGTCCTGCAGGTTCTACCTACTGAGTCAAGGTAAGACAGGTGAACAGATTGGGGTGAGGGTATCTCACAATCAGCCCTGCAGGTTCTACCTATTTAGCGCCTGTAAGGGACAGAGCCCTGTTCCCTCCTTCTGTGCCACTCTATGGTGGTGCTTTCACCTCGCCCATCTCCGGAGAGAGGGAAAATCAGGGAAATGCTGGTTCACCTGTGTTTTTGTCCGCACCTGTGTTGTGTTTGCGTGTTAGTCCTTGTATTTAGTTCTGTCGTTTCCTGTCTGTCAGTGTCGGGCATTGTCACGGTATGTTTCTCGTGTTCTTGTTGGTCGGTTCTGTATTAATGTATTCGTTCTGGTTCTACTGTTTCAACGTTTATAGGTTTCTGTTTCACTAGGGGGAGGTTTTGTTAATCATGTTCATCTTCTGTCTTTGTTTGTCACGTGTTAGGATTGTCATTGTTAAAGTTACCAGTTCCTGTTCCTGTCTTACCTGTTGGTGAAAATAAACTTACTAAGAATTAGGAACTCTGCGCTTGTGTCCTCAACCTGCTTGGAAGCCCAATCCTGACAGCGCCTTTCTAACCCATAGACTGTAGAAATAAAATGCCACACCTCAGTTACTTGTTCCTTCCAATCCACTGCATCCCAACCCACCATTTAATAGACTAGAACTGATGTTGTTAAAAATGATCGTTTATCACGTTTTTTAAAGTTTACAGCTAAATATGGATGCTTTTCTACTAATTTAACAGAAAAGTAGAATAAAGCTCACTGTGGAAAACCGCTTCTCCAGTTGCAGTTCCTTCAAAGATTATTTCATCAGAATACCCCATCAGATATGTTAGATGACATGTTGGAATTGAGTTTTTCAAAGCAAGCTTATTTGATTCATATCCTCCTGATATGGCCAAGGACTTGTAAACAAGGTATCCAATCGCTGGTCATTTTGCTATTTTCAAAACTGAGTTAAATGAACATTCTCCAAGTTCTGCGCTTGTTAATTAAGGTATGACAAAAAATTATGCAAACGATTCTCATTAACCTAAAACATTTGAATACATGGTTCAGCGTTGGGTTCAGCACATGCTCACCCTAAACACACCTACAACACACCTACAACACACCTATAACACACCCACAACACACCCACAACACACTGACAACACACCCACACACACACCCATAACACACCCACAACACACCCACACACACACCCACAACACACCCACAACACACACCCATAACACACCCACAACACACTGACAACACACCCACACACACACCCACAACACACCCACAACACACCCACACACACACCCATAACACACCCACAACACACCCACAACACACCCACAACACACCCACAACACACTGACAACACACTGACAACACACCCACAACACACCCACAACACACCCACACACACACCCATAACACACCCACAACACACCCATAACACACCCACAACACACCCACAACACACCCACACACACACCCATAACACACCCACAACACCCCAACATGCTCACCCTAAACATTTGCTCAGCTCGCTCTTCTACTTCTTTTACTTTAGGATTTCATGGCCCCTCATCTCCCACACTGTCTAGTTTGTAGACCAGGGGTGCTCACACTTTTTCAGCATGTGAGCTACTTATAAAATGATTAAGTCAGAATGATCTACCTTCTACAAAACTGCAAAACATAGATTTATCTATAAATATATTAAGAATTCTTTTTACAATGTATGTTGATGTACCTTGTATACCCGCATGAGCACATATTGCACAACACAATTAAATATGTACTTTTTTGTCATTACCTGACTTGACTCTGACTTGCACTGAATGGAATCAGCCAGGGATGCATAGTCCGGACAGTAGCTGCTGACAGCCAGCCTCAAGCACACTAACAAATGATCAGCAGTCATGGTGGTACTTTGACTTTATGATTTTCATGTGTAAAAATGCCGACTCACATAAATAAGTGGAGAGTTGTGATCGAAGATAATATTTCTGCCGAATATTTGCAGCCGAGTGTGAAGCGGCTGGGATGAGGGTTAGCACCTCTAAATCTGAGGCCATGACTCTCAGCAGGTAACCGGTGGAGTGCCTACTCCGGGAAGGGAATGAGTCCTTACTATAAGTGAAGGAGTTCAAGTACCTCGGGGTCTTGTTCGCGAGTGAGGGGACAATGGAGCGGGAGATTGGTCGGAGGATCGGAGCAGCAGGGGCGGTGTTGCATTCGCTTCACCGCACCGTTGTGACGAAAAGGGAGCTGAACCGGAAGGCGAAGCTCTCGATCTACTGGTCAATCTTTGTTCCTACTCTCACCTATGGGCATGAAAGCTGGCCGAAAGCTGGTACAAGCGGCCGAAATGGGTTTTCTCAGAAAGGTGGCTGGCCTCTCCCCTAGGGATATGGTGAGAAGATCAGTCATCCGAGAGGAACTCGGAGTAGAGCCGCTGCTCCTTTGCGTAGAAAGGAGCCACTTGAGGTGGTTCGGGCATCTAGTACGAATGCCACCTGGGCGCCTCCCTAGACAGGTGTTCCAGGCAGGTCCAGCTGGGAGGAGACCTCGGGGAAGACCCAGGACTAGGTGGAGAGATTATATCTTCACACTGGCCTGGGAACGCCTTGGGATTCCCCAGTCAGAGCTGGCTAATGTTGCCCGGGAAAGGGAAGTTTGGGGTCCCCTGCTAGAGCTGCTACCCCCGCGACCCGACCCCGGATAAGCGGTTGAAGATGAGATAATATTTCTGCTTTGCTTCATGTTATTTAATGATGATTATAAGTCATTGCACAAAACAGCGAAGACCCCTCTGATGGTTGATGCAAAACACCACCGTTGAGTTGTCCGCCCGGACAAGAACATGATGACCCCTTAGGTCTGGGAGGAAGTGCTTCAGAGTCTGGTAAACTGCCAGCATCTCTAGCCAATTTATAGGCCATGATAGCTGATGGCCCCGCCAAAGCCCTTGGGCTGAGACAACGCCGCGCAACTGATCAAGCGGAACTGGTTTCCCCTCGGGGAGAACCCCTTGGTTCTGAGCCACCACTGCAATAGTCTCATGTACAACAGGCTGCAAGGTATCATGTTGGAGGCTGCTGCCATCAGACCTAACAGTCTCTGAAACTGTTGTTGAGTGACTGACTGCTCAAAATATCAATACAGCAATATATAGTGAAGAATTTCTTGCTGCCTTGCATATCGATACGGATGATTATGTATTGATACGGCAGAAAATGCTGTGATGCAGTTTTGAAAAAGAAACAGAATAGAAAAGACAATTTTAAGTTTAAAAGTTAAAAAAGATTTTCTGTCCACCTAATAATTAGAAACGTTTAAATAGTTGTCCCAACCTAATGTCTTTTTCTTCTCTGTTCTACAGAATAATTAAGAACAGCTGTTATAGTAAAAAGTATAGAAAACGTTATAGTAAAATCGACGTGGCACATTTTTCATACAGTACAATAGTTTTATTCAATTCATCTCAGCATTTGTGTCTATTTTGACGGCAAAAAATGAATTACAAAAATACAAGAGTTACATTAATAATTACATTAAACAGAAACAAATTCAGCAGTCCTTGACTGAGTATGCTGCCTTTGCTGTTGTTGCTGCTGCTGATACTGGAGTTGACTGCAGACATTAAAACAACAAACATATAGGAGATATATTAGCTGATTAAACAATTGTTATGTGACCATGACAATATGTAAATATTGCTCACAGTGTTTGGAACGTGCTCACTGACCTGCCAAGGCTGACTGCTCCAAGAAAATAAGAGGGCGTCAGGGAGATGCTCCCACACCAAGAGCTGCAGGTAGAGAAATTAAGATACCAGATTCAAAAAAGTAAATTTATCTGAGAAAAACAACATTAATTGGGCGATATGATGATGGTGGCCGTGGCAGGGGTAAAAATCTATACAGACAGAGGTGTTTGTGTGTCTACAGAATACAATACTGTGATCATGATTTCAAATTGCATTGTGACTATGAGATGTAGTTGGATTTTGATTGATTATTTGTTATTTTTACATTTATTTCCAGAGAGCTATTATTGAGTTCACAGGCTATAGTGGTCTTGCCTTTGTAAACACTGTTGCTATTGTAGTTTTTAGTTTTATAATGATAATTAAGAGAATGGGAAAATCTGAATAAGCCTTACCAGTGTTGTGATAATTATTTGTAAGGCACTCTACGTGTAAAAAATACTGTAATATAATAATTTAGTCAAATAACATCAAAAAGACCAGAGCCCTCGATGCCTGTGAAACAAACTTTTCTCCCTCAAACAGCACGGTAACGTTACTTTTACACTACAGGCTATAACAGCAGTATAAACAACATATCTGCATGCTCTCTTCACATCACATCGTTCTTGTAAAAGAATAATAAGTAAATAGCATAAATAAACATCAAAATCACTTTGCTGAGAATGAAACACCACTTACCAGATGCCGCGGTGTTGAAAATATCCTCTAGTTATAAAAGAAATGCGCGTGAGGAATCGTCCCGTTAAGATGAGGTCGTCGTCGTCAGGTGAAAGGTCATCACGTGGATCATTTTATTTACGGCGAAATTATTATTCATAAATGTTACTAATATTTAGATTGGGCATTGGCAGGCATTCACAAAAGGGCATGTTATTTTTTTTTTAAATTAGGAAATTTTGCTTTGACAAAAGGGCACTTTGGGCACCAAGGGGCAAAAGGGCAGGTGCTCAAGCACCCAACGCCCCCCCCTCTGCACGTGCCTGCTGTGGTCTGTCAATTTTGGTAATTTGTAAAGTTTTCTGAGGACCACAGGAGAAGTATTATATAGCTTATTATTATAGCTGGTTATTAGTGACAACTAGGTTACTATAGCTGGTTATGTGTGGCAACTAGGTTACTATAGCTGGTCATTAGTGACAACTAGGTTACTATAGCTGGTTAGGTTATTAGGTGCACCTAGGTTACTATAGCTGGTCATTAGTGACAACTAGGTTACTATAGCTGGTCATTAGTAACAACTAGGTTACTATAGCTGGTCATTAGTGACAACTAGGTTACTATAGCTGGTCATTAGTGACAACTAGGTTACTATAGCTGGTCATTAGTGACAACTAGGTTACTATAGCTGGTCATTAGTAACAACTAGGTTACTATAGCTGGTCATTAGTGACAACTAGGTTATTATAGCTGGTCATTAGTGACAACTAGGTTATTATAGCTGGTCATTAGTGACAACTAGGTTACTATAGCTGGTTATTAGTGACAACTAGGTTACTATAGCTGGTCTTTAGTGACAACTAGGTTACTATAGCTGGTTATTAGTGACAACGATGTTACTATAGCTGGTTATTAGTGACAACTAGGTTACTATAGCTGGTTATTAGTGACAACGATGTTACTATAGCTGGTTATTAGTGACAACTAGGTTACTCTAGCTGGTTATGTGTGGCAACTAGGTTACTATAGCTGGTCATTAGTGACAACTATGTTACTATAGCTGGTTATTAGTGACAACGATGTTACTATAGCTGGTCATTAGTGACAACTAGGTTACTATAGCTGGTTATGTGTGGCAACTAGGTTACTATAGCTGGTCATTAGTGACAACTAGGTTATTATAGCTGGTTAGGTTATTAGGTGCACCTAGGTTACTATAGCTGGTCATTAGTGACAACTAGGTTACTATAGCTGGTCATTAGTAACAACGATGTTACTATAGCTGGTTATTAGTGACAACTGGGTTACTATAGCTGGTCATTAGTGACAACTAGGTTACTATAGCTGGTCATTAGTGACAACTAGGTTACTATAGCTGGTCATTAGTGACAACTAGGTTACTATAGCTGGTTATTAGTGACAACTAGGTTACTATAGCTGGTCATTAGTGACAACTAGGTTACTATAGCTGGTCATTAGTGACAACTAGGTTACTATAGCTGGTCATTCGTGACAACTAGGTTACTATAGCTGGTCATTAGTGACAACTAGATTACTATAGCTGGTCATTAGTGACAACTAGGTTACTATAGCTGGTTATGTGTGGCAACTAGGTTACTATAGCTGGTCATTAGTTACACCTAGGTTACTATAGCTGGTCATTAGTGACAACTAGGTTACTATAGCTGGGTATGTGTGACAACTAGGTTACTATAGCTGGTTATTAGTGACAACTAGGTTACTATAGCTGGTCATTAGTGACAACTATGTTACTATAGCTGGTTATTAGTGACAACTAGGTTACTAAAGCTGGTCATTAGTGACAACTAGGTTACTATAGCTGGTCATTAGTGACAACTAGGTTACTATAGCTGGTTATTAGTGACAACTAGCTTACTATAGCTGGTCATTAGTGACAACTAGGTTACTATAGCTGGTTATTAGTGACAACTAGCTTACTATAGCTGGTCATTAGTGACAACTAGGTTACTATAGCTGGTTATTAGTGACAACGATGTTACTATAGCTGGTCATTAGTGACAACTAGGTTACTATAGCTGGTAATTAGTGACAACTAGGTTACTATAGCTGGTCATTAGTGACAACTAGGTTACTATAGCTGGTCATTAGTGACAACTAGGTTACTATAGCTGGTTATTAGTTACAACTAGGTTACTATAGCTGGTCTTTAGTGACAACTAGGTTACTATAGCTGGTTATTAGTGACAACGATGTTACTATAGCTGGTTATTAGTGACAACTAGGTTACTATAGCTGGTTATTAGTGACAACGATGTTACTATAGCTGGTTATTAGTGACAACTAGGTTACTCTAGCTGGTTATGTGTGGCAACTAGGTTACTATAGCTGGTCATTAGTGACAACTATGTTACTATAGCTGGTTATTAGTGACAACGATGTTACTATAGCTGGTCATTAGTGACAACTAGGTTACTATAGCTGGTTATGTGTGGCAACTAGGTTACTATAGCTGGTCATTAGTGACAACTAGGTTATTATAGCTGGTTAGGTTATTAGGTGCACCTAGGTTACTATAGCTGGTCATTAGTGACAACTAGGTTACTATAGCTGGTCATTAGTAACAACGATGTTACTATAGCTGGTTATTAGTGACAACTGGGTTACTATAGCTGGTCATTAGTGACAACTAGGTTACTATAGCTGGTCATTAGTGACAACTAGGTTACTATAGCTGGTCATTAGTGACAACTAGGTTACTATAGCTGGTTATTAGTGACAACTAGGTTACTATAGCTGGTCATTAGTGACAACTAGGTTACTATAGCTGGTCATTAGTGACAACTAGGTTACTATAGCTGGTCATTCGTGACAACTAGGTTACTATAGCTGGTCATTAGTGACAACTAGATTACTATAGCTGGTCATTAGTGACAACTAGGTTACTATAGCTGGTTATGTGTGGCAACTAGGTTACTATAGCTGGTCATTAGTTACACCTAGGTTACTATAGCTGGTCATTAGTGACAACTAGGTTACTATAGCTGGGTATGTGTGACAACTAGGTTACTATAGCTGGTTATTAGTGACAACTAGGTTACTATAGCTGGTCATTAGTGACAACTATGTTACTATAGCTGGTTATTAGTGACAACTAGGTTACTAAAGCTGGTCATTAGTGACAACTAGGTTACTATAGCTGGTCATTAGTGACAACTAGGTTACTATAGCTGGTTATTAGTGACAACTAGCTTACTATAGCTGGTCATTAGTGACAACTAGGTTACTATAGCTGGTTATTAGTGACAACTAGCTTACTATAGCTGGTCATTAGTGACAACTAGGTTACTATAGCTGGTTATTAGTGACAACGATGTTACTATAGCTGGTCATTAGTGACAACTAGGTTACTATAGCTGGTCATTAGTGACAACTAGGTTACTATAGCTGGTCATTAGTGACAACTAGGTTACTATAGCTGGTCATTAGTGACAACTAGGTTACTATAGCTGGTTATTAGTTACAACTAGGTTACTATAGCTGGTCATTAGTGACAACTAAGTTATTATAGCTGGTTATTAGTGACAACTAGGTTACTATAGCTGGTTATGTGTGGCAACTAGGTTACTATAGCTGGTCATTAGTGACAACTAGGTTACTATAGCTGGTCATTAGTGACAACTAGGTTACTATAGCTGGTCATTAGTGACAACTAGGTTACTATAGCTGGTCATTAGTGACAACTAGGTTACTATAGCTGGTCATTAGTGACAACTAGGTTATTATAGCTGGTCATTAGTAACAACTAGGTTACTATAGCTGGTCATTAGTGACAACTAGGTTACTATAGCTGGTTATTAGTGACAACTAGGTTACTATAGCTGGTCATTAGTGACAACTAGGTTACTATAGCTGGTCATTAGTGACAACTAGGTTACTATAGCTGGTTATTAGTTACAACTAGGTTACTATAGCTGGTCATTAGTGACAACTAGGTTACTATAGCTGGTTATTAGTTACAACTAAGTTACTATAGCTGGTCATTAGTGACAACTAAGTTATTATAGCTGGTTATTAGTGACAACTAGGTTACTATAGCTGGTTATGTGTGGCAACTAGGTTACTATAGCTGGTCATTAGTGACAACTAGGTTACTATAGCTGGTCATTAGTTACACCTAGGTTACTATAGCTGGTCATTAGTGACAACTAGGTTACTATAGCTGGGTATGTGTGACAACTAGGTTACTATAGCTGGTTATTAGTGACAACTAGGTTACTATAGCTGGTCATTAGTGACAACTAGGTTACTATAGCTGGTCATTAGTGACAACTAGGTTACTATAGCTGGTCATTAGTGACAACTAGGTTATTATAGCTGGTCATTAGTGACAACTAGGTTACTATAGCTGGTCATTAGTGACAACTAGGTTACTATAGCTGGTCATTAGTGCCAACTAGGTTACTATAGCTGGTCATTAGTGACAACTAGGTTACTATAGCTGGTCATTAGTGCCAACTAGGTTACTATAGCTGGTCATTAGTGACAACTAGGTTACTATAGCTGGTTATTAGTTACAACTAAGTTACTATAGCTGGTCATTAGTGACAACTAAGTTATTATAGCTGGTTATTAGTGACAACTAGGTTACTATAGCTGGTTATGTGTGGCAACTAGGTTACTATAGCTGGTCATTAGTGACAACTAGGTTACTATTGCTGGTCATTAGTTACACCTAGGTTACTATAGCTGGTCATTAGTGACAACTAGGTTACTATAGCTGGGTATGTGTGACAACTAGGTTACTATAGCTCTTTATTAGTGACAACTAGGTTACTATAGCTGGTCATTAGTGACAACTATGTTACTATAGCTGGTTATTAGTGACAACTAGGTTACTAAAGCTGGTCATTAGTGACAACTCGGTTACTATAGCTGGCCATTAGTGACAACTGGGTTACTATAGCTGGTTATTAGTGACAACTAGATTACTATAGCTGGTTATTAGTGACAACTAGGTTACTATAGCTGGTCATTAGTGACAACTAGGTTACTATAGCTGGTCATTAGTGACAACTAGGTTACTATAGCTGGTTATTAGTGACAACTAGCTTACTATAGCTGGTCATTAGTGACAACTAGGTTACTATAGCTGGTCATTAGTGACAACTAGGTTACTATAGCTGGTCATTAGTGACAACTAGGTTACTATAGCTGGTTATTAGTGACAACGATGTTACTATAGCTGGTTATTAGTGACAACTAGGTTACTATAGCTGGTTATTAGTGACAACTAGCTTACTATAGCTGGTCATTAGTGACAACTAGGTTACTATAGCTGGTTATTAGTTACAACTAGGTTACTATAGCAGGTCATTAGTGACAACTAAGTTATTATAGCTGGTCATTAGTGACAACTAGGTTACTATAGCTGGTTATGTGTGGCAACTAGGTTACTATAGCTGGTCATTAGTGACAACTAGGTTACTATAGCTGGTCATTAGTGACAACTAGGTTACTATAGCTGGTCATTCGTGACAACTAGGTTACTATAGCTGGTCATTAGTGACAACTAGATTACTATAGCTGGTCATTAGTGACAACTAGGTTACTATAGCTGTTTATTAGTGACAACTAGATTACTATAGCTGGTTATTAGTGATAACTAGGTTACTATAGCTTGTCATTGTGTTATACAAAGGGCTTTTATGAGTGAGCACTTTCTGTTCTGATGTATCCTGTTTTGCTAAATGCTCACAGCTGGGTTAAATAAGATATTAACTGGGTTATTTAAGTTTCATGGTGTAATGTCACCACTTTGTCGGTTATTCTTTCAATGTCACGCTACGTAAATGTGTGTTAGCAGATGTAAGTTGTGTATTGTGCTGTTTGTATTTTTATTATTAAGATGCTTTGTTTGCACACTTTAATTTTCATCCAGTTTAGTTTTACAGTTAGTTGTCTGTCTAGTTTTATTTTGATAATAATACCCAGGAACGAGGAAATACACTCTGCACTCAGCATGGCTCATTCTGCACTACACCACCTAGGATTATGTGACACAAATTAATTTGAGTATTCTATTCTACTAAATCACTCAGGCTCATAAACGTACAAGCACACAGATGCACAGCAACAAAGATACAAACAAACAAATCGCAAAGAATCTTTGGGGAGCTGTGAATAATTCATGTTTATTTTTTGACGTTACAATGATTTATGCATCATAACCATTGAGTGTTTCTGGTCCAAGTCACTTTCTGGCTTGTGACTGTGTGAGTGGGGTGGGACTGCAGCGCAATTCTACAATAGACTCAAGGGAGGAGGAGTCGGAGGAGGAGTCAGAGGAGGAGTCAGAGGAGGGTTTGGAAGGCAGGAGACCCTGAGATCAGAGGGCGATTGGTTAATCGGCAGGCTGTTCATATTTCATCCCACTTGAGGTGAAAATGTCTGTACAGAGCAGAAACCTCTATATTAATTATACTCAATTTGATGATGATAATGTGTGGAGGAGAGCTGACTAACATCAAAACGTCTTCACACTTACACTGCTTGCAAAAGTGGAATCAAGTGCTTTTCACAGAATTAATTGTTTTCTAATTAAACTGTTGATTGTCTCTAAATTAGTTAACTGGTGAGTGTGTGTCAACCCAACTGGGATTGTTAATACTAGATTATAAATATGTTATTGATACATATCTTACTCAAATTCTTATCTAAACTTCAAATCGGAATTAAGACATTCCCAATTAAGGACACAAACAAAAACAGATGATTCATTTTACTGTTTATTTGAAGGGGGGTCTGTGATGCATGAAGGGGGTCAATGATGCATGAAGGGGGTCTGTGATGCATGAAGGGGGTCTGTGATGCATGAAGGGGGTCTGTGATGGATGAAGGGGGTCTGTGATGGATGAAGGGGGTCTGTGATGCATGAAGGGGGGGTCTGTGATGGATGAAGGGGGTCTGTGACGCATGAAGGGGGTCTGTGATGCATGAAGGGGGTCAATGATGCATGAAGGGGGTCTGTGATGCATGAAGGGGGTCTGTGATGCATGAAGGGGGTCTGTGATGGATGAAGGGGGTCTGTGATGGATGAAGGGGGTCTGTGATGGATGAAGGGGGGTCTGTGATGGATGAAGGGGGGTCTGTGACGCATGAAGGGGGTCTGTGATGCATGAAGGGGGTTCTGTGATGCATGAAGGGGGTCTGTGATGCATGAAAGGGGGTTCTGTGATGGATGAAGGGGGTTCTGTGATGCATGAAGGGGGTCTGTGATGGATGAAGGGGGTCTGTGACGCATGAAGGGGGTCTGTGACGCATGAAGGGGGTCTGTGATGCATGAAGGGGGTTCTGTGATGCATGAAGGGGGGTCTGTGATGCATGAAGGGGGGTTCTGTGATGCATGAAGGGGGGTCTGTGATGCATGTGACGTCTGTGACGGATGAAATGTAAGTTTAATAAAATAATATATATATGAGATTACAATGTGTGAGCATAGTAACCAGCCTATTAACAAACATGGTAACCTGCCTATTAAACATCATTTAACCTGCTTAGTTGTTTGAGTGACCCTACACATACAGTAGTGGCTAGTTAGTTTGCACACTAACAATAGTTGTTTGAATACAATCTACCCAGTGATGGAGCACACACGTACAAGAGTAACTAGTTAACTAGCGCTAACATGCTAACGTTAGTTGTTTGAGTGTGTGCCTACACGTATAGGAGTAGCTAGCTAGCGCGCTAACACGCTAATGTTAGTTGTTTGAGTGTGAGCCTAAACATACAGCAGGTGCTAACTGGCACGCTAGCATTAGATCTTTTGAGTGTAAACTGCCCAGAGACAGCTACACATTCAACATACAGAAGCAGCTGCAGCTAGTGTTTGTGGCTGTTGCCTGGCAACCAATTATGTGTCAGTTGATTAGATTCAGGCATGGCCGTATACTTTTAGCTATACTAACAAAATTATTACAAAAGTATACATTTGTTTGTTTAAGGGTGTGCCTACACATTCAGTAGTAGCTAGCTAGCATGCTAACATGCTAACGTTAGTTGTTTGAGTGTGAGCCTAAACATACAGCAAGTGCTAACTAGCTAGCTAGCATTAGATGTTGTGAGTGTAAACTGCCCAGAGACAGCTACACATTCAACATACAGCAGCAGCTGCAGCTAGTGTTTGTTGCTGTTGCCTGGCAACCAATTCTGTGTCAGTTGAATAGATTCAGGCATGGTCATATTCTATCAGCTATATTAACATAAGTGTTACTCGCACATTTTAAACAATTACACCTTGGGAATCCTAAGAACCAGGCCGACATTTTAATGTATAATATGTACCTGTAACCTCAGAAATGTAGGCGCTATCACAATTTACAAACAGATTCAAATACTTATAATGGCTGTCTATGGGATGGCGCTTGTGTGGTAGAAATTTCTATATGAGTTCTTAGATGAACTAAGACTAGAGAGGAAATATATATATATAATTTCCTAACACCACTTATTAATGTTAAACCCTGAAATAACATTAGACTTTAAAAACTTAATTCAGACTCGGAAGTAAGACGGATGAAAGTATGTTCCAGTTAACACTTTAACAGGTTTAATTGCAATTAAGATAAATGAAGTAATGATTTCTCAAATACAGATGATAGCATTTGCATTAATCAGATCAATCCCTAGCAAGCTTAAAGAATAGGGTTGAGGAAAGCCTTCACACAGAGTAACAGGATGGCCTGCGCTGTGATCGACTGACCTGATGACAGAACTTCTGCATGGTATTTAAAGGATGAAGTACGCATACACATTTACACAGAGTATTGATGGAGAACAGATGGCCCTCTTAGATGACCTAACAGCATCACCTTTGTTTGCAAAAAGAACAGCAGGATGGAAACAGTAAAATGCCATACAATACAATTCCCGTAGACATCCCGTCACTGCCAAGACAATAATCATCTGTTCCCTCTCCAGGGGCCTCATTTATAAACGCTGCGTACGCACACAGTAATGCGTACGCCGCTCTCTACGCAATAGTTCGGATTTATAAAAAGCAAACTTGACGTGAAAATGTGCGATCCTCCATGAAAGCTGGGACCCATGCGTACGCACAGAAACGGGTGAAATGAGAAATGGCGACACAGTCGGCAGATGGATGAAATACATGAAACTGTGTGAAAATGCAGAACATTGTGTAAAATAAATCAAAATATTACCTGCCATTAATAATATGAAGGATTAACAAAGCCATTCTTACAATTAACAGCCTACACAAACACCTGTTTGATCGATCTGCAAAAACAAATCAAATATATAAAACAAGATAAAACATCAATTAAAAAGAATATATATTTCCAAAAAAAACCTCAAATATGTTCTGTAATTATATTGTCATGTTGTGCAATTCATCCTCATAAATAATACGGCGAACAGAATTAAATTGTAAATTTACATTAAATAACGTTACTTTTCCGGTTTTCCTCCCAGTTTGTCATGACGTTTCAATCAATGAATATTAATTTAGGGCGTTTCTTTGACTATGTATGGGCAAATATGTGTGTGATATGAAGCCGCAAAAGCTGCGCCACTTTTAGAGTTCATTGGGATTTATAAAGCGAAAACGGCGTAGGACGTGCGTGCGCACGGTTTAATAAATCCCAATATTTTTGTCCGTACGTACATCCTACGATTCGTCCGTACGCCACTTCTGACGTAAATAGTACGCAAAGTTTTATAAATGAGGCCCCAGATCCTTTCTCGAGGTCAAAAGATCAATACTCATATGTCTCCTATCATAAAACTTATATTCCTGTCCCGAGCTGGCTTATCCTAAACATTCCTTTATCTGTGCCTTTTGGCCTAAAACATCAGATGTAAGACATGAATAATTGAGTGATCATAAAATTCCATAACACTTGTTGGAAACAAAAGGACATAACGTAATAACTATATATATGTTACAGCTTATATTTGAACATTTTGAGTGACAGCACAAATAGATGAACGTTTTGATATGCCATTTGTGTGTAAAGGGTTGAAACTCAGGCAGCAGTAGCAGTTTACAAATGTTCTCTACATTTTCTGCTGAATGGGCTCTCACACTCTAGTTTTGAAGATTCCGTCAATGTATTTCAATGAAGATTAATTAGCGACAATATCGTTAATATTTCGTAAACTACATAATGGAACCTTCTACAAAACAATGCCAACAAAATAGGGTTCGGGACGCATAGTCAAGCAATACTTTCATAATTTCACAATACGATCGGTTGTATTCCTAGTAAAAGGAATATATTTAACACCAAGCCATTCTTCTTTGTATCACAGTGTGTCCTCAACTAGGAAGTTTTCCTGAAACTACACACTTGCCCTTCCTCAAGGAGTCACTAGAGTGACAAAAAGGCAATCATGTGCGTCGTCCTACTCTTCTAACCCTGGACTAATTTTCTTTGTACACTGCAAGGACCCTGGGTTTAGTCAAAATAGTTGTAATAACTCAGCTGTACTGCAAGGCAGTTACGTCATATTTAAAAAGCCTTATTCCCTGAGTTTGAAATATACCACTTAATATACTATTCTCCACTCTCTGCCAATATGTTGTATCTGACATTTAAATTATGAAAATAAGGTAAAACAGAGCAGGTAAAATGAAGTGCCCTTTATGTTAAACATCCATTTAACAATTGATAGCAATAGCTGAAATTTCTCTCAAAAACAAAGCAATTTTTTCGCAGCTCGCCAGTAGTTATGGAATTATAACCCAGCGTTAAATCAAAATAGAAGACACATAGTTGAAGTAAAAAGTTGCAAAGTGACAACACATCAAAAGCAAAGTAGGAATAATTTCCAAATGATTTATATATAGCAAAGCAGATAGAACTATTTATTTTTTTAAATAGGGACACACTCAGACTTAACTTACTGTACAATAAGCATTTGTGCTAATGAGTCCAACAGTTCAGAAGCAGTATAGTAAATAGTATAGCACATACAGTGGGGATCCACAATTGTTGGCACCCCAGGTGAGTGAAAAACAGGTATACAAATTCAACTTTTGCTGAATGTCACACTGAAGAATAGGATAACATCTAACCTTTATTGGAAGTCAACTGAACTTCTTCAGTATTGCCCCATATTTTGCCCATGGTTAAAAAACTGACCACTCAGGGTTTAGCCTCCTCACTGACTGGATGTACTCCAGGTTATGATGGTCAGTCTAGACTACCAACAGGTGTCTCGGCTCTCTCGAGCCAATGTCTCCATGCGCTTAGTGCTTTATGAAGTCTAACAGCGCCCTATCTCCTACATCATATTTCTTTCCGCCGTTCCAAGTTTGTCGGCCGACCAGCGAAGCGGAGACGGCCCACCCTTCAGTAGTGGTGGAGTAAGAGCTGCTACCTTGCTAAAGCACACCCAATAATTGGCATACCCAATAAACCGCTGCATCGCCTTTACCGTGGTTGGAACAGGCCAATTACGCACAGCATTCACACGGTCGATCGCCATTTCCACCTCAGTGGTCATGTGGAACCCAACATAGGAGACAGCTCGCTGGAAGGATAGACACATTTCTGCTTTGGCATGCAGGTCATGTGCCAGCACCAGGATGTCATCAATGTATTTCACCACATCGTGACCCAGCATGTCCCTAAAGAAATTATTCACAAAGGACTGGAAGACCGACGGCACATTCATTAAACCGTGTGGCATCACCAGGTACACATAGTGCCCTGTGGAAAACCGACGGCACATTAATTAAACCGTATGGCCTCACCAGGTACACATAATGCCCTGTGGAAAACCGACGGCACATTCATTAAACCGTATGGCCTCACCAGGTACACATAATGCCCTGTGGTGGTGCTAAAGGCTGTATTCCACTCATCTCTGTCACGGATGCGCATTATATTATACGCACTCGTAAAATCAAATTTTGTGAAGAAGCGCAACCCATGCATTGACTTGATAATTGTATAAATTAGGATATTGGTAACAAACAGTAATGCTGGTAAGTGCACAGAAGTCAATGCATGTGCGCAAACCACAACTATCTTCTTCACAAAAAAATAACTTGAGGAAGCAGAGGAGGTTGAAGGACGGATCCACCTTTGCCGCAAGGACTCTGAGAAGTATCTCTCCATTATCTGACGACAAACGCAGAAGGCCGCTAGTGGATGGAGAAGAGCTCAGCTTCTTGCGTAGTCAATACATGCCTAACACGCCATTTCCATAATTTCACATGTGTATCCTCTTTCTTTCCCATGTTGATGTGTGAAGCAGAGAATATGGGGTCTGTTTTACTCTTATTTATACCTGAGTGCAACAGAAACTCTTACTGCTTGAAAGTTTCTGAACACCCTGATCAACATAATAAAGTCAAAGGAAAATGAGAAAAATGCTTCAGTTTCATTTTGTTCATAAACATTTCTCAGAGTACTATTAAATGTGGCAATTATTTTATAATTATTACTGATGACAATTTTTCAATTTAATGTTCAAATCTTTCTCTCAAATGTTCAAATCTTTTTTCAAAGCTAATTCACCAAAAGGTGAATGTTTTATAACCCTTTTAGTTGTTTTTACTAGGGGTCCCAAATATTGTGGAGGACACTGCATGCTGGAAACAACTGATTAGGAAGTTCCTCAACATAGTTTTAAGAAGTTGTGTTAAACCACAGCCAATTTGCATAGGATATGGATTTTATTAATTTACCCCAGTAAAATGATTATTGTTTAAAAAATACTTTGAAGAAAAGTCTTGCGTAATAATGTACGTCCTCATAAAGTGGCAACATTCATTGCCTGATTATGATACATATGTTTACCTGGCCCAGGTCAAAGTCAGACAATATAATGGATTCACTTTTCACTGAAATCTGTGTTCATTCACTCAAGAGACACTTTACAGCACATGAAAGTAATTACTAGGCATTGCCATCATTTCTGAGTGGCAAGCATGAATTATTTACCGATCTGTATGTGGATCTGTTGTGTAGGCGGACATTTCTAAATTAATTTTGACATTTATAAAGATTTCAGCATATATAAGTCATTTTCCTATTTGACACAGCCCATACATCTTGATTAAATCCAGATTTGAAATGGACATGAACTCAATAAATTGGCACCTACATTACTGGGTGATTAATGGAATCACTTTATGGAATTTATCCATTGTGAAATCAGCAAATGATATGGACTCAGATTTAAGGGTCTAATGTGAAGTAATCTAATGCAGAAAATTATGAGTCTCTAATTTCCATTAAATGTGCAAGATTAATTTGAATAGTTTAATGATTATGTGCCATATGTTTCATTAATAAGAATCCGGACGGTTATTTTTTTGTATTTAGTGAAATGCATAATATATTGGCATTAATGAAGTTGAATATTGATGGGTCATTGTCAAATCGCAGATTTTTTTAAACTTTTTTGGGGAGTGATGGGAACAAAAGTGCATGTATACCGGTAATATTATCTATCTAAGTTTAAAATGCATTGTCTTTATGGTTTGAACAGCCAGAGATTGTCGTTACAGATTTGACCAGTCCTTTATTATTGTCATGACACAGAAGATATCTGTATTTTTTCTTGCCGGTGAATTAACAATTTTTTCATGTAAAAAAGTATTCATGCAAATTTCCTAATTCAAAATAATGTTTGTTTTTGGCTTACAAAAATGCAATGCTTTCTTGGGTTAAGGTATATTTCCAATTATCAAATAAAAATCAAATGAACTGCGCTTTAAATCATCTAATTATCTTATTCACCAAAAACAGTAAATGCCCCTAACTGGTTGAAGCAAATCTCTGTACAGCACATCAACTGCCAAAATAAATCAGTTTTTATGACAGATTTTACATTATGTATTTGGAAAATATAGAATGATCAAATGCAATACATGTAAAAACTAATCTAAGATGTTTTACATTTTTTATTTTTTTATTTAACCTTTATTTAACCAGTTAGGCCAATTGAGAACATTTTCTCATTTACAACGGCGACCTGTATGCACATATTTACATTAATTACTCTGTTTTCCTGAAGGTGTAATTACTTAAGGGCTTTTAAACGACTCCAAGTGGATATTCGATTAAGATTAATTCAATCCAAGTCATTAATCTAAGAACATCATTTTTGAAGAAAGGAAATTCTCACTTTATTGGCCACAAACGCATTGGCTACTGAGTGAACAAACATATTTAGTATAACGCACATTCCACTGCCATCTAAAATGTCTTTAGTTCCTCTCTAGCTGGCAGAACATCTGAAGATTCAGTCACAAATTGCTAATCACATCTGCCAAATAAACTGGCTAATAAAATTATTTGCCATAAGAAAAATGAATGATTTGCATTTAATCTGAATTTTGATAAGACTGTTTAGAGGAATCTGTTTGATGGGCACCACCACAAAAAAATAAGTGGGTACACGTTTATTGCCATCCGCTCTGGGTGAAGTATGCTTTCTGTACTTTTAATGGATTATTCTCCACAAAAGCAGGATAAGCACTTATGTAATAGTAGGTAAACAGTGTTCAGAGCTCTTCATCCTCCATAACATTGAACATGAAGATTTAATCTGCTTTCCTATAAATGCAGACAGACAATGGGCCATATTCTTCAATGTTTTCCTAAGTTATTTCTATGTAGGTCCTAAGAAAAGTCTTACTCAAATTCACAAATGTGTTCTTAAATGGCGTAATTGTTCGCGCCTACGTTCCTATAATGATGAATACCACGTCTTCGTAAATGGAAAGCGCGTGTCCGTTGTTTCTAATTAGCATAGGTAAACGCCCCGATATTTCCCATAAAAGGGCATTAAACTGCAGAGCGGAGTGGAAACTCATCGTAAAAACTGAAGTGGAGAATGCAAAAATGCCGAAACGAAAGACAGTAGAGGATCAGACGCCAAAAGAAAAAACTTCAGTAGTTCAGAAGTGGAAATACTTCTACAAGAAGTGAACAGGCAAAAATATGTAATATTTAGCAGCGTCAGTAGTGGTTGCAAAATCAAATACAAAAAGGATGCATGGGATTTAATCATTTGTTCTGTGAACGCTGTGTCAGGGGAAGGGCGAACCACTGATGACATTAAAAAGAAATGGTTTGACAAAGTTTGAGGCAAAAAAGTATTGCCTAACACAAACGAGAGATGCTGACCACAGGAGGGGGAAAGGCTTGCACTGTCTTTACTGAGCTGGACCAGCACATTGGGAACATAATCGGAATGACCGCAATCTCGGTTGTGCCATCCACAGAAAAGTGTTAAATATATGCAAATATTTGAAATAATTGAATATTATTCATAATGTTATTCTTCATAATATTTAAAGCACTGTACAATTGATGAAAACGCAGAGACTAATGACTTGACACAAAAATGTTGCGCAAATCTGCATAAGAGTGCTTTTCACTGTGCGTAGATTCTGTTCTTTCCTAAGAACAAATTCCAGATAAGTAAACATTGGTGAATGTCAGAATCTTCGTGGAAACTGCGTAAGTGGGTTTTAAGAACGAATTTCTTCTTAAGAACGGTTGAAGAATATGTCCCAATCTGTCCTTCTCCAGTGTCAAGCTGTCATCCTTCTCAAAGGCCAAGCTGTCATCCTTCTCAATGGCCAAGCTGTCATCCTTCTCCATGGCCAAGCTGTCATCCTTTTCATTGGCCAAGCTGTCATCCTTCTCAATGGCCAAGCTGTCATCCTTCTCAAAGGCCAAGCTGTCATCCTTCTCAATGGCCAAGCTGTCATCCTTCTCAATGGCCAAGCTGTCATCCTTCTCCATGGCCAAGCTGTCATCCTTTTCATTGGCCAAGCTGTCATCCTTCTCAAAGGCCAAGCTGTCATCCTTCTCAAAGGCCAAGCTGTCATCCTTCTCCATGGCCAAGCTGTCATCCTTTTCATTGGCCAAGCTGTCATCCTTCTCAAAGGCCAAGCTGTCATCCTTCTCAAAGGCCAAGCTGTCATCCTTCTCCATGGTCAAGCTGTCATCCTTTTCATTGGCCAAGCTGTCATCCTTCTCAAAGGCCAAGCTGTCATCCTTCTCAAAGGCCAAGCTGTCATCCTTCTCCATGGTCAAGCTGTCATCCACTCCGGTTTCCATTCAAGGCATCTGACTTTGTAAATGTTATCCCTCATTAAAATATAACTATCATCCTGTGGAAAACTAGAAACAAACTCATTTGATGCCCCATTTGTGCTTTGATGAACAAATATCCACACGCCACCAGCATCCCATATCTGTTCAATAAAGATGAAAAACATGTCAGAATGTTGACAAGATCTTCAGAAGGATTACAGCAGTTTCGTCAGAGTAATGTCCTCACAGGTGAGTACTGTCACAGGGTTCTACAGTAGTACTCGTCACAACTGTTATTGCTAGTATACCACCGTTCTTAAGTTTGAGGTGACTTAGAAATGGCCTTGTTTTTGAAAGAAAAAAGTTTTGTTCATTAAAAAATCATGATTGTGATAAAAAATACAGTGTAAAAATTGTTTCGGTTGTCAATGACTTTTGTAGCTGAAACAGCAGCGCTTTAATATAATATCTATATCAGTGAACAGAGGCCCATTATGAGCAGCCATCCTGTGTTCCAATGGCACATTGTGTTTGCAAATACAGGTTTACTATTTTTAAAAGCTCATAGATCGATATAAAACTCTTAAAGCTAATTATGTCAGCACAGTTTAATGTTAGCACAGAATTATTCAGATTAATTAGGTTTCTAGAGCAACAGCAAGTGTGGCTTCCATTCCAGACTCCAAATGTCCCGAAACAAAAATGTAACTCGTCAGTCTATTTTTGTTCTGAGAAATTAAGGCTAATCCATGTGAGAAAGTGCCAAGAAACTGCAGATTTTGGACAACCCTTGTTGTCAACCCTGGACTGCTCTCTTCACAGAACAGCACAAACTGTCTCTAACCAATATAGAACAAGTCACGGGAGTCTCTGGAGCACAACTAAGCAAAGGACAAATGCATTAGAGGTCTAGTTTGTGAAACAGAGGCCTCACTGGTCCTCAACTGGCAGCTTTATTAAATAGTAACTGCAAAACACCAGTCTCAATGTTAACAGTGAAGAGGTGACTTCGGGATGCTTTCCTGCTAGGCAGTGTTGCAAAGGAAAAGCAATTTCTCAGTCTGGCCAATAAAAATGAAAGATTATGATGGGCAAAAGAACACAGACACTAGAGAAAGAAAAGCGTTATAGACAGACAAATGGGAGGTGGTCAGATAACTTAGAAGAACATTCGTGAGATGCAGCCAAAATAAAAACAAGGTGGTAAATGTACTTGACACCATCTGACACCAAGCATGGTGGAGGCAATGTAATAGTCTGGGGGTGCTTTGGTGGTGGAACAGTGGGAAAAGTGTACAGGGCAAAACATATGTTAAAGACGGCAGGCTATCAGTCCATGTTGCAAAGCCATGTCATACACCAGGACAAGACAATAATCCAGAGCATAGCTCATCAACCGAATCTCAACCCTATTGAGCTGTTCTGCGAGCAGCTTGACCCTATGGTAAGTAACAAGTGCCAATCAATCCAATTTGTGGGAGGTGCTTAAGGAAGTATAAGGTGAAATCTCTTCAGACGACCTTGACATATGAAGAACTAGAATGCCAAAGGTCAGCAAGACTGTAACTGCTGTAAACGTTGACGTGACCAAAGTTTGAAAGACACAATTATTATTATAACTTTGTCAATGACTATATTTCTCTTTTATTTTGCTACAATTCCTATTAAAACTAATTTGTTGTATATTTTTATGGACAAAGACATTTCCAAATTACCCTGAGCTTTTGAACTGTAGATTTTTGTCATCCTCTAACTTGTGATATGTCATATTACTTTTTAAATTATTTACAGACACGCAATACTCTAGTTAGCTTGGAATACAAATGATCACATATAAACATTTATTAAGAATATATATAGTGTTTTATTGTATATAAGTGAATTTGCAGCTGAACATGGGAGAAAGTTAAATACCCCACATCCCTACTGACATTATTAGTATTTGGTTTCATTAACGGTAATATGAGTGACATTTAATCCCCAGTAGTGAATGAGCAAATCTATTGCTGGTAAATATTTGTCTTGTCCTTGCAGATACTATTGACTCTGCCTTCAAGTCTTAGAGACAAAAGAAAACCAACCATGTGATTGGTCTCATACCTCCCAGCCTTATATACGAGAAATCGGCAGGTCAATAATCTATTTTGGTTTCCAGAGCATATTTACATAGTAAAACATATAGAATTGTGTATATAAATGCTGGTTATAGCACTCAACTTCCCACCCTGTATTGACTTATATCATTATTCTTCATGAGTTGTGGTAATGTGAGCACCCACACCCCCCTATGGTGAATTTATCCACAGGCTATCATCACATGAAAAGATATTGCATCAGAAATACAATTTGCAAGAACCCACAGGCAGAAAGGATATTAAAAGTCGCTCTTAAAATGTCATTTCTGCCATTTAGGTCACCAGTGCGCCATGATACAACGCATTTATAATGTTGTTTTATTGAACAAGGCCACATTTGAAGTGCAAATGTTACATTGAAAGCTGTATCTAAAGGCCATCACTTCCCAGGGCATAAGCTATTGACTGGTGAATATGCACTTTTACATGTGTCTGTTTTGTGGCTAATAATGATGTGGACATCGTCCATGTTCGATAATAAATCATTCATTTTGGAATCATCCCACTGGTCACCATCAGGACAGCTCCCAGAACAGTAGCCAGTATTTATAAAATCAGTCATGTCACAAATCAGTCATATCACAATTTATAGAATTTACACCTTCACTATATAAGTTGATACACCTTCACTATATAAGCTGATACACCTTCAGTATATAAGTTGATACACCTTCACTATATAAGTTGATACACCTTCACTATATAAGCTGATACACCTTCAGTATATAAGTTGATACACCTTCAGTATATAAGTTGATACACCTTCAGTATATAAGTTGATACACCTTCACTATATAAGTTGATACACCTTCACTATATAAGTTGATACACCTTCACTATATAAGCTGATACACCTTCAGTATATAAGTTGATACACCTTCAGTATATAAGTTGATACACCTTCAGTATATAAGTTGATACACCTTCAGTATATAAGTTGATACACCTTCAGTATATAAGTTGATATACCTTCAGTATATAAGTTGATATACCTTCAGTATATAAGTTGATACACCTTCACTATATAAGCTGATACACCTTCAGTATATAAGCTGATACACCTTCAGTATATAAGTTGATACACCTTCAGTATATAAGTTGATACACCTTCAGTATATAAGTTGATACACCTTCAGTGTATAAGTTGATACACCTTCAGTGTATAAGTTGATACACCTTCAGTATATAAGTTGATACACCTTCAGTATATAAGTTGATACACCTTCAGTATATAAGTTGATACACCTTCAGTATATAAGTTGACACACCTTCAGTATATAAGTTGATACACCTTCAGTATATAAGTTGATACACCTTCAGTATATAAGTTGATACACCTTCAGTATATAAGTTGATACACCTTCAGTATATAAGTTGATACACCTTCAGTATATAAGCTGATACACCTTCAGTATATAAGCTGATACACCTTCAGTATATAAGCTTATACACCTTCACTATATAAGCTGATACACCTTCAGTATATAAGTTGATACACCTTCAGTATATAAGCTGATACACCTTCAATATATAAGCTGATACACCTTCACTATATAAGTTGATACACCTTCAGTACATAAGCTGATACACCTTCAGTATATAAGTTGATACACCTTCACTATATAAGTTGATACACCTTCGCTATATAAGTTGATACACCTTCGCTATATAAGTTGATACACCTTCAGTATATAAGCTGATACACCTTCAGTATATAAGCTGATACACCTTCAGTATATAAGCTGATACACCTTCACTATATAAGTTGATACACCTTCACTATATAAGTTGACACACCTTCAGTATATAAGTTGATACACCTTCAGTATATAAGTTGATACACCTTCAGTATATAAGCTGATACACCTTCACTATATAAGTTGATACACCTTCACTATATAAGTTGATACACCTTCACTATATAAGCTGATACACCTTCACTATATAAGCTGATACACCTTCACTATATAAGTTGATACACCTTCAGTATATAAGCTGATACACCTTCACTATATAAGTTGATACACCTTCAGTATATAAGCTGATACACCTTCACTATATAAGTTGATACACCTTCAGTATATAAGCTGATACACCTTCACTATATAAGTTGATACACCTTCAGTATATAAGCTGATACACCTTCACTATATAAGTTGATACACCTTCAGTATATAAGCTGATACACCTTCAGTATATAAGCTGATACACCTTCAGTATATAAGTTGATACACCTTCACTATATAAGCTGATACACCATCAGTATATAAGTTGATACACCTTCACTATATAAGCTGATACACCTTCACTATATAAGCTGATACACCTTCACTATATAAGTTGATACACCTTCACTATATAAGCTGATACACCTTCAGTATATAAGTTGATACACCTTCAGTATATAAGTTGATACACCTTCAGTATATAAGCTGATACACCTTCACTATATAAGTTGATACACCTTCACTATATAAGTTGATACACCTTCACTATATAAGTTGATACACCTTCAGTATATAAGCTGATACACCTTCACTATATAAGTTGATACACCTTCACTATATAAGTTGATACACCTTCACTATATAAGCTGATACACCTTCAGTATATAAGTTGATACACCTTCACTATATAAGCTGATACACCTTCACTATATAAGCTGATACACCTTCACTATATAAGTTGATACACCTTCACTATATAAGCTGATACACCTTCAGTATATAAGTTGATACACCTTCAGTATATAAGTTGATACACCTTCAGTATATAAGCTGATACACCTTCACTATATAAGTTGATACACCTTCACTATATAAGTTGATACACCTTCACTATATAAGTTGATACACCTTCAGTATATAAGCTGATACACCTTCACTATATACGTTGATACACCTTCACTATATAAGTTGATACACCTTCACTATATAAGTTGATACACCTTCAGTATATAAGCTGATACACCTTCACTATATAAGCTGATACACCTTCACTATATAAGCTGATACACCTTCAGTATATAAGCTGATACACCTTCAGTATATAAGTTGATACACCTTCAGTATATAAGTTGATACACCTTCACTATATAAGCTGATACACCTTCAGTATATAAGTTGATACACCTTCAGTATATAAGCTGATACACCTTCACTATATAAGCTGATACACCTTCACTATATAAGCTGATACACCTTCAGTATATAAGCTGATACACCTTCAGTATATAAGTTGATACACCTTCAGTATATAAGCTGATACACCTTCACTATATAAGCTGATACACCTTCACTATATAAGCTGATACACCTTCAGTATATAAGTTGATACACCTTCAGTATATAAGCTGATACACCTTCAGTATATAAGCTGATACATCTCATCTCATCTCATCTTCAACCGCTTATCCGGGGTCGGGTCGCGGGGGTAGCAGCTCTAGCAGGGGACCCCAAACATCCCTTTCCCGGGCAACATTAGCCAGCTCTGACTGGGGAATCCCGAGGCGTTCCCAGGCCAGTGTGGAGATATAATCTCTCCACCTAGTCCTCGGTCTTCCCCGAGGTCTCCTCCCAGCTGGACGTGCCTGGAACACCTCTCTAGGGAGGCGCCCAGGTGGCATTCGTACAAGATGCCCGAACCACCTCAACTGGCTCCTTTCTATGCAAAGGAGCAGCGGCTCTACTCCGAGTTCCTCTCGGATGACTGAGCTTCTCACCCTATCCCTAAGGGAGAGGCCAGCCACCTTTCTGAGAAAACCCATTTCGGCCGCTTGTACCCGCGATCTCGTTCTTTCGGTCATGACCCAGCTTTCATGACCATAGGTGAGGGTAGGAACAAAGATTGACCGGTAGATCGAGAGCTTTGCCTTTCGGTCAGCTCTCTTTTCGTCACAACGGTGCGGTGAAGCGAATGCAACACCGCCCCCGCTGCTCCGATCCTCCGACCAATCTCCCGCTCCATTGTTCCCTCACTCGCGAACAAGACCCCGAGGTACTTGAACTCCTTCACTTGGAGTAAGGACTCATTCCCTACCCGGAGTAGGCACTCCACCGGTTTCCTGCTGAGAGTCATGGCCTCAGATTTAGAGGTGCTAACCCTCATCCCAGCCGCTTCGCACTCGGCTGCGAACCGATCCAGTGAGTGCTGAAGGTCACCGACCGATGAGGCCATCAGGACCACATCATCCGCAAAAAGCAGTGATGTGACCATCAGCCCACCGAACGGGAACCCCTCCCCCCCATGACTACGTCTTGATATCCTGTCCATGAATATTACAAACAGGATTGGTGACAAAGCGCAGCCCTGGCGGAGGCCAACCCCCACCTGGAACGAATCCGACTTACTGCCGAGGACACGGACACAGCTCATGCTTTGAGCGTACAGAGATTGGATGGCCCTGAGAAGAGACCCCCTCACCCCATACTCCCGCAGCACCTCCCACAAAAGATCCCGGGGTACCCGGTCATACGCCTTCTCCAGATCCACAAAACACATGTAGACTGGATGGGCATACTCCCAGGCCCCCTCCAGGATCCTTGCGAGAGTAAAGAGCTGGTCCGTGGTTCCCGGCCAGGACGAAAACCGCATTGTTCCTCTTCAATCTGAGGTTCGACTATTGGCCGAACCCTCCTTTCCAGCACTTTGGAGTACACTTTACCAGGGAGGCTGAGGAGTGTGATACCTCTGTAATTGGCACACACTCTCTGGTCCCCCTTTTTAAAGAGGGGAACCACCACCACGGTCTGCCACTCCTCTGGCACAGTCCCAGACTTCCATGCAATGTTGAAGAGGCGTGTCAACCAAGACAGCCCTTCCCCACCCAAAGCTTTTAGCATTTCTGGACGAATCTCATCAGTCCCTGGGGCTTTGCCACTGTGGAGTTGTTTGACTACCTCAGCGACTTCCCCCAGGGAAACTGACGATGACCCTCCATCAGCCTCCAGCTCTGCCTCTGTACTAGAGGGCGTGTAGGTCGGATTCAGGAGCTCCTCAAAATGCTCTTTCCAGCGCCCGATCACATCATCAGTTGAGGTCAACAGTGTCCCATCCTTACTGTACACAGCTTGGATGGTTCCCCGTTTTCCCCTTCTGAGGTGCCAAACGGTTTTCCAGAAGCATTTTGGTGCCGACCGAAAGTCCTTCTCCATAGCTCCTCCAAACTTCTCCCACACCCACTGCTTTGCCTCTGACACGGCAGCGGCTGCAGCCCTTCGGGCCTGTCGGTACCCTGCAACTGCCTCCGGAGTCCCCAGGGCTAGCATATCCCTGAAGGCCTCCTTCTTCAGTCGGACAGCTTCCCTGACCACTGCGGTCCACCACGGTGTTCTAGGGTTACCACCCCTTGAGGCACCTAGGACCTTGAGACCACAGCTCACCGCCGCAGCTTCAGCAATAGAAGCTTTGAACATTGCCCACTCAGGTTCAATGCCCCCAACCTCCACAGGGATGCCTGAAAAGCTCCGCCGGAGGTGTGAGTTGAAGATCTTTCGGACAGGGGCCTCCTCCAGACGTTCCCAGTTCACCCGCACTACCCGTTTGGGCTTACCTGGTCTGTCCAAAGTCTTTCCCCACCCTCTGATCCAACTCACTACCAGATGGTGATCAGTTGACAGCTCTGCCCCTCTCTTCACCCGAGTGTCCAAAACATGCGGCCTTAGATCAGCCGATACGATCACAAAATCGATCATTGACCTTCGGCCTAGGGTGCTCTGGTACCATGTACACTTATGCGCCTCCTTATGTTCGAACATGGTGTTTGTTATAGACAATCCATGACTAGCACAGAAGTCCAATAACAAACGACCGCTCGGGTTTAGATCAGGGAGGCCGTTCCTCCCAATCACGCCTCTCCAGGTGTCTCCATCGTTGCCCACATGTGCGTTGAAGTCTCCCAGCAGAATGATGGAGTCCCCTACTGGAGCCCTATATAGGACTCCCTTCAGGGTCTCCAAGAAGGCTGAATACTCCGAACTGCTGTTTGGTGCATAAGCACAAACAACAGTCAGAGTTTTCCCCCCACCACCCTTAGGCGTAGGGAGGCAAACCTCTCATCCACCGGGGTAAACTCCAACACCGCCGTGCTCAGACGTGGGCTCGTGAGTATCCCCACACCAGCCCGCCGCCTCTCACCCTGGGCAACTCCAGAGAAGAACAGAGTCCAACCCCTATCCAGGAGTAAGGTTCCAGAGCCACGGTTGTGCGTAGAGGTAAGTCCCACCAGATCCAACTGGTATTGCTCCACCTCACGCACAAGTTCTGGCTCCTTCCCCCCCAGTGAGGTGACGTTCCACGTCCCCAAAGCAAGCTTCTGCCGCCCGGGTCTGATCCGTCGAGACCCCCCACCTTCACTGCCACCCATATGACAGCGCACCCGACCCCTGCGGTTGTTCCTGTGAGTGGTGGGCCCACAGGATGGAGAGGAGAGAGATGCCACGTATCTCGTTCAGGCTGTGCCCGGCCGGGCTCCGTGGCAAACCCGGCCACCAGACGCTCGCTTTCGAGCCCGCCGTCTGGGCCTGGCTCCAGACGAGGGCCCTGGGCTTCCTCCAGGCAGGGTCTCGCTCCTTTTCCCTCTATCTTTCATGGGGTCTTGGTGAACCATTCTTAGTCTGGCCCCTCGCCTGAGACCACTTTGCCTTGGGAAACCCTACCAGGAGCATAACGCTCCAGACAACCCAGCCGTCAGGTTCATAGGGGCACACAAACCTCTCCACCACGTTAAGGTGATGATTCCCGGGGAGGCTGATAAGCTGATACACCTTCACTATATAAGCTGATACACCTTCAGTATATAAGCTGATACACCTTCAGTATATAAGCTGATACACCTTCAGTATATAAGCTGATACAGCTTCACTATATAAGCTGATACACCTTCAGTATATAAGCTGATACACCTTCAGTATATAAGCTGATACACCTTCAGTATATAAGCTGATACACCTTCACTATATAAGCTGATACACCTTCAGTATATAAGTTGATACACCTTCACTATATAAGTTGATACACCTTCAGTATATAAGCTGATACACCTTCACTATATAAGTTGATACACCTTCAGTATATAAGCTGATACACCTTCAGTATATAAGCTGATACACCTTCACTATATAAGTTGATACACCTTCAGTATATAAGCTGATACACCTTCAGTATATAAGCTGATACACCTTCAGTATATAAGCTGATACACCTTCAGTATATAAGCTGATACACCTTCAGTATATAAGCTGATACACCTTCAGTATATAAGCTGATACACCTTCACTATATAAGTTAATAAGTTTATACACAAAAATAGGGCATAATTAATAGGAAGTAATAGACATTGACAATGTATGTGTCACGATTGGTGTGGGGGCGTGGCTGCACAGTATGAAGTGTGCACTTCCTTGTTTTCATTTTGTCATTCACAGCTGTGTCTTATTGTAATCAGTGGGGATATAAAGGGGTCGCTAACAAGTCACCCCTTGCTTAGCATTGTTATATGTCACGGGATTACAGAGGTGAGTTAGTGCTGGTGTATATTGCTCTAGGTATATTGTAAGGATTATTATAAGACGTGATACGCGCACTTTTGTTTCCTTTATACCCAGTTAGCTTTTGTCGCCGTTTACGGTTTGTTTTATGTTGGCATACTTCAATAAACTCTTTGAAATGGATAACCACGACTCTGCATATGGCTCCCACCGCACTACGCCGATATGTTCTTGACAGTATGAAATCATTTTTAATTGAAATAGTAATGTGTCCTTCAAACAAATATTATCAATTTGCCGCAATTACAGCCTTGGAGAACTTCAACATTGTAGTTGTCACTATGTTGAGGTAATCTGAACAGATTTGACCCTATTCTTCCTGAAGCATCTCCCAGAAGTTAAATTGGCTTGATTGGTACTTGTTACTAGCATTGGGTACCGTTTATATTTGAACCGTTACCGGTACCTGGAATTTGGTACAGGTACCCAACGGTATATTTTTCCGGTACTTTTGTTATTTTCGGGGTTCAGCGCGATGCATACAGTGGAATGGACTGTATCATTGTACATGTGACTTGAAGGTATTACTGTAAGATTAGCTGTCACTTACCCCGGCTGAGTCACTCTCAATGTTCCAAAATGTCCAGCATCTATACAGTCTATAGTATACTTTTGTTTCATATAATGATGATTCATTCTTATAATAGAAAATTGTTTAGTATTTTTTCTTAATAATTTATTTTGTAAAATAATTCCCCAAAACACCCTGCAATTAGGCGACCTGACATGTCATTCAATGCTGCTAACCTCCTTCAGTTGGGAGTAGAGCTGGTTCAGGGGTGTGGAGATGGACAGAACTGGTTCAGGGGTGTGGAGATGGACAGGACTGGTTCAGGGGTGTGGAGATGGACAGACAGGACTGGTTCAGGGGTGTGGAGATGGACAGAACTGGTTCAGGGGTGTGGAGATGGACAGGACTGGTTCAGGGGTGTGGAGATGGACAGACAGGACTGGTTCAGGGGTGTGGAGATGGACAGAACTGGTTCAGGGGTGTGGAGATGGACAGAACTGGTTCAGGGGTGTGGAGATGGACAGGACTGGTTCAGGGGTGTGGAGATGGACAGAACTGGTTCAGGGGTGTGGAGATGGACAGGACTGGTTCAGGGGTGTGGAGATGGACAGGACTGGTTCAGGGGTGTGGAGATGGACAGACAGGGCTGGTTCAGGGGTGTGGAGATGGACAGGACTGGTTCAGGGGTGTGGAGATGGACAGGACTGGTTCAGGGGTGTGGAGATGGACAGGACTGGTTCAGGGGTGTGGAGATGGACAGACAGGGCTGGTTCAGGGGTGTGGAGATGGACAGACAGGACTGGTTCAGGGGTGTGGAGATGGACAGACAGGACTGGTTCAGGGGTGTGGAGATGGACAGGACTGGTTCAGGGGTGTGGAGATGGACAGACAGGACTGGTTCAGAGGTGTGGAGATGGACAGACAGAACTGGTTCAGGTTCAGGGGTGTGGAGATGGACAGGACTGGTTCAGGGGTGTGGAGATGGACAGGACTGGTTCAGGGGTGTGGAGATGGACAGGACTGGTTCAGGGGTGTGGAGATGGACAGACAGGGCTGGTTCAGGGGTGTGGAGATGGACAGACAGGACTGGTTCAGGGGTGTGGAGATGGACAGACAGGACTGGTTCAGGGGTGTGGAGATGGACAGACAGGACTGGTTCAGAGGTGTGGAGATGGACAGACAGAACTGGTTCAGGTTCAGGGGTGTGGAGATGGACAGGACTGGTGTGGAGATGGACAGACAAGACTGGTGTGGAGATGGACAGACAGGACTGGTTCAGGGGTGTGGAGATGGACAGGACTGGTTCAGGGGTGTGGAGATGGACAGACAGGACTGGTTCAGGGGTGTGGAGATGGACAGACAGAACTGGTTCAGGTTCAGGGGTGTGGAGATGGACAGGACTGGTGTGGAGATGGACAGACAGGACTGGTGTGGAGATGGACAGACAGGACTGGTGTGGAGATGGACAGGACTGGTTCAGGGGTATGGAGATGGACAGACTGGACTGGTGTGGAGATGGACAGGACTGGTTCAGGGGTGTGGAGATGGACAGACAGAACTGGTTCAGGTTCAGGGGTGTGGAGATGGACAGGACTGGTGGGCCATTGAATGTCGACAAGGAGATGAACACATTTTCTGTGGACAAATTCTGTAACTAACGTTAGTGGAGTAAAATTATACTATTTCACTAGAGACTGAACAAACAGGTAATTTTCAGCACTTGCGGACTGTACATACCTAAGTTTTTGAATAACTGGGTAACATACTCTCGCTACTTCAGTTCTCACTCTTATATCTTCTTTCTTTCATTTTTTGGAAACCATCCTTTCCTAACTCCCCATTCACTGCTAGCAAGTTCTATTTGCACCCGGTTTGGATACTGGACCAAACCATTTCATTTGAAGGGGTGTAGCATAGTGTGGAAAAAGTGGCTATCTTAATGCTTACTTTTTACGAAAACAGGATTGTGGGATTGGATCATCATATATCTCTCACCCAGATGCGCTCTCAGATACCGACATTTGGTACTGATTGATTTTACGAGAATCGGTACACGGTTGTACATAATTCCTTAAACACGGTACAAATCATATTGCACGTGGCATGGAGGCAATCGGCCTGTGGAACTGCTGAGGAGTTATGGAAGGTGGCTTTGATAGCAGCCTTGGATTCTGTGCCTCTCCACTCTTCTCCACTCTTCCTTCAGACTCTGAAATCAAATGAAATGCAAAATGTACTTCGATCTGAGAGAGGACTTGGACCACTGAGCAACGGTCCAGTTCTTTTCTTCTTTGCACAGGCAAGACGCTTCTGATGTTCTCTGGTTCAGGAGTGGCTTGACACTTGGAATGGGCCAGCCTCAGTCCAGTCCTTGTGAAGCTCCCCCAAGTTCTTGAATCAGCTTTGCTTGATTTAATTTAGCTTTTATTTAACCAGGGAGACACATTGAGACAGAGGTCTCATTTGCAAGGGTTCCCTGGGAACATTAACTCACAAAGACAATAACAATTGAAGACAGATACATACAATTAACAGACATACTGATGTAATTGTCATAGTCAATTAAACACACTATAAAAATCAAACATACTTTTCTTCAACTGACCCATGCACACCAAGGCACCCAAATGAAATGAAGGTAGTTCTTTGTATACCAAAATAGAATAATGGAGGGATCTACGCACTTTTAAGGAGGTCCTATACCAACTTTCCGGTAAAAGATACAGTCATGTTGATTATAACTGTCTGAAGTAAAAAAGTAGCTTCAGAGTAGTAGCAGATGTATTTTGGTGTGTTTGACCATAGAAAAGCAAGATTTTTAACAAGTTCACTGGTAAAGTCATTGTCAATCCAAACTAGATAGTAAAAAGCACAGGTCCTAGAATGGAGTCCTGAGGAACACCTCTGTTTACATCAACACAATTTGACCTAACTCCATCCAGCACAATAGTTTGCGCTCGGTCGGTAAGGTAGCTTTGAAACCAAGAACATGCATCAGGACTAAGGCCTATTGATGACAATTTCTTCAACATGATACCCTGGTCAACAGTATCAAAGCCTAACCATAACCCTTAGACAAGTCAATGAACACTGCAGTACAACGGGCATTAACACAATCATTCATAACTATTGTAGAGGTAGTAACAGTGCTATGATGAGATCTAAAACCAGATTGATTTGGATTTAACATTTCTCAGCCAGGAAGGGCTGCATATTTATCAAAGATTAAAGAATCTTTGCTGGGATAGGTAGCCTGGAAATTGGCCGATATGAAGAGGCAACACAAACCCACACATAAACAGTGGTGTCACAACACAAAAAAGTGAGTCACTGCTCCCCCCGTAGCCACCTGCGGGCAGGCTTTTGCATTCGCCTTCATCTGTCTTCTAGCTCGATCGTTCCCCCCATCACAACAATGTCTGGTCTCATCATTACACACACATGGTGCCCATTCCCTCAGTAGAGTATATAGGTTCCCTGTGTTTGATCATTACACACCCCGGGTGCCCATTCCCTCAGTAGTAGAGTATGTAGGTTCCCTGTGTTTAGGTCATGTCGTGTCCGTGTTTGTGAGTGGTTGCTCTTGACTATATTGCCTTCCTTTGAGAAGATTTTGTTATATGCACTGCGTCGCAAGTTGTGTACAACTTTTTTTTACCCGAGTGAACATTGTTATAGAGTTGCGGTGATGAGTGACTGTAATTAAAATTTGTGATGTAGTAATCGAGTCCGGTCTTGTTCCTTCAAAGACTCGGTCTTGACACTTCAAAGACTCGGTCTTGACTCGGTCTCTGACCACAGTGGGAGGGGGGTGTAAAAGGGGCAGTATCGTCATTAACTGCATTACACAGCGCAATTGTAATGTTTGTGTGTGTTATGGGCGAATAGAGTTATAAAATATACTGAATTCGAGTGTATTGTCAACATATTTAAAATTGGGAAATATTGGAAAATGTTATAAAGTATTTTTTTTAATTGCTCTGCATGTCCTAACTATGATTAAAAAAGTCAGGGTGGGCTTAACATGTTGATGACTTAGCAGCACTGTGGAGCATTTCAATCTCGACTCGGACTTGCTTCCTCAAAGACTCTGTTTTGACTCGGACTCGACTGTATTTGAAAACCAACAGACTCGGCCTCGACTCGGACTCGACCCTTCAAAGACTCGGTCTCGACTCGGACTCGACCCTTCAAAGACTCGGCCTCGACCCTTCAAAGACTCGGTCTCGACTCTTCAAAGACTCGGTCTTGACTCAGACTCGGCATAGGCGGTCTCGTCCCCATCACTAATGAAAATCACTAATGAAAATATACCAACTCCTATTGAAACCTGTTCCTGACTCAGTCCTTCCTGCTACACACCTCACCCGGGATATGTGACACTAAGGAATATGCCTCTAGCACTAGACTGCACTTAGACCCACATTACTTATCCTGGACACTATCGGCTCTGATACGAATAAACCCTTAATAGACATCCTGAAAGATAACATAATACATTACAACTGTATATACAAGATAGTTATGGCTCTTTTGCACAATTTGAATCTAAAACCTGAACATTGCTCTTTTTCTTTTTTGCAATCTGGCTACTCATCTGGACATGGGCCCCTTATGCTATTCATGTCAGATACATATAAAATATTGAATATTTACCCATGGTCTCTTGTCAGACTGTTTATGTCACGATCAGTGAAGTGTGTATATGGAAGGATGGAGTTAAAGTACCACGAGTGGTGTGGGGGCGTGGTTACACAGGTTTAGTTTGGTGAGTCACTTCCGTGTTTACGTTCTGCACAAGCTGTTTTGTATCTGTCATTAGTATGGGCTATAAAAGGTTCGGCGAGCAAGACACTCCTTGCTCAACATTGTTACTACGTCACGTTATTTTATGGTGAGTGTTGTGTTTGTAAAGCACTGTGTGGAATGTTTTGTTATAAGTCGCGATTGCGCAATTTCATTTCATTACAGTTAGTTACATTTTCCGTTCGTTGTTAAGTGTTTGGTTTGATTGAAATAAACACCACGAACGAGTATCAGTACAAATGGCTTTTACCACACTACGCTGGAGCGTAGGATAAAGTACACGATCAATGAAGTGTCCCTGTGGAAGGATGAAGTTAAAGTGCACGATCAGTGAAGTGTGTATGTGAAAGGATGGAGTTAAAGTACACGATCAGTGAAGTGTGTATGTGAAAGGATGAAGTTAAAGTACATGATCAGTGAAGTGTGTATGTGGAACGATGAAGTTAATGTACACGATCAGTGAAGTGTGTATGTGGAAGGATGAAGTTAAAGTACACGATCAATGAAGTGTCCCTGTGGAAGGATGAAGTTAAAGTACACGATCAGTGAAGTGTGTATGTGAAAGGATGAAGTTAAAGTACACGATCAGTGAAGTTTTCCTGTGGAAGGATGAAGTTAAAGTACACGATAAGTGAAGTGTCCCTGTGGAAGGATGAAGTTAAAGTACACGATCAGTGAAGTGTGTATGTGGAAGGATGAAGTTAAAGTACACGATCAGTGAAGTGTGTATGTGGAAGGATGAAGTTAAAGTACACGATCAGTGAAGTGTGTATGTGGAAGGATGGAGTTAAAGTACATGATCAGTGAAGTGTGTATGTGGAAGGATGGAGTTAAAGTACATGATCAGTGAAGTGTGTATGTGGAAGGATGAAGTTAAAGTACATGATCAGTGAAGTGTGTATGTGGAAGGATGAAGTTAAAGTACACGATCAGTTGGCGTTTGGGGTATTTTAATGAATTTAAAGTTAAAGTAGTACTTACATAAAATAATAACCAACACAGTGCTTAAACTTATGGAAGGATAAATGTCAAACAATATTATAAGAATAAAAGTATCTCGTTAGCCAGGTACGTAGCTGGCGGATGCGGCTTAAATACATATTGCTAAAACACAGAGACGGAAATGGGCCAGAGTCAACCAGAACATCAATCAGCACCTTGAAATCCTCCTTGAGTTTCTCAGACTGTTGAAGTTTGATGTCATTTGACCAAATGTGTACAATAACAGTTTTTGGTGGGGTAGACTGATTGCTTAGGAGTGCTGTTAGTGTAGCATGTAAATAAAAAACCTAGGCACCAGGATAGCAGAAAGCCTCTGCCTTACAAATGGAAACATGTGCAGGCAAAAAAAATGTGCAGGACAACATACAGTTACACCATAAATGCACAGAACACAAAAGTGCAAATAGCAGTGGGACATAACAAGGCAATACAGGTTCAAGTGGAGAGTCAATATACAGATAATACAGGTTGGTTTCTTCCCCTGTGCAACTGGCCTCCTCAACAAGGCATGGGGTTCACACAAGCCTTGAACTCAATTCCATTTGCACACTGCCTGATTTTGCACCACAAAATCTACAATATTTGCACTATTACACTACGTTACTTATCTGTATTCTGTATAGTATTATGTATATTACTATCACTATACCCCTCACCCTCTTACGTTACTTATCTGTATTCTGTATAGTATTTTGTATATTACTATCCCTATACCCCTCACCCTCTTACGTTACTTATCTGTATTCTGTATAGTATTTTGTATATTACTATCCCTATACCCCTCACCCTCTTACATTACTTATCTGTATCCTGTATAGTATTTTGTATATTACTATCCCTATACCCCTCACCCTCTTATGTTACTTACCTGTATTCTGTATAGTATTTTGTATATTACTATCCCTATACCCCTCACCCTCTTACGTTACTTATCTGTATAGTATTTTGTATATTACTATCCCTATACCCCTCACCCTCTTACGTTACTTATCTGTATTCTGTATAGTATTTTGTATATTATATTCCTATACACCTCACCTTCTTACGTTACTTATCTGTATCCTGTATAGTATTTTGTATATTACTATCCCTATACCCCTCACCCTCTTACGTTACTTATCTGTATAGTATTTTGTATATTACAATCCCTATAGCCCTCACCCTCTTATGTTACTTACCTGTATTCTGTATAGTATTTTGTATATTACTATCCCTATACCCCTCACCCTCTTACGTTACTTATCTGTATAGTATTTTGTATATTACTATCCCTATACCCCTCACCCTCTTACGTTACTTATCTGTATTCTGTATAGTATTTTGTATATTATATTCCTATACACCTCACCTTCTTACGTTACTTATCTGTATCCTGTATAGTATTTTGTATATTACTATCCCTATACCCCTCACCCTCTTACGTTACTTATCTGTATAGTATTTTGTATATTACAATCCCTATACCCCTCACCCTCTTATGTTACTTATCTGTATTCTGTATAGTATTTTGTATATTACTATCCCTATACCCCTCACCCTCTTACGTTACTTATCTGTATCCTGTATAGTATTTTGTATATTACTATCCCTATACCCCTCACCCTCTTACGTTACTTATCTGTATTCTGTATAGTATTTTGTATATTACTATCCCTATACCCCTCACCCTCTTACGTTACTTATCTGTATCCTGTATAGTATTTTGTATATTACTATCCCTATACCCCTCACCCTCTTACGTTACTTATCTGTATTCTGTATAGTATTTTGTATATTACTATCCCTATACCCCTCACCCTCTTACGTTACTTATCTGTATCCTGTATAGTATTTTGTATATTATATCCCTATACACCTCACCCTCTTACGTTACTTATCTGTATCCTGTATAGTATTTAGTATATTACTATCCCTATACCCCTCACCCTCTTACGTTACTTATCTGTATTCTGTATAGTATTTTGTATATTACTATCCCTATACCCCTCACCCTCTTACGTTACTTATCTGTATTCTGTAATGTATTTTGTATATTACTATCCCTATACCCCTCACCCTCTTACATTACTTATCTGTATTCTGTATAGTATTTTGGATATTACTATCCCTATACCCCTCACCCTCTTACGTTACTTATCTGTATCCTGTATAGTATTTTGTATATTACTATCCCTATACCCCTCACCCTCTTACGTTACTTATCTGTATTCTGTATAGTATTTTGTATATTACTATCCCTATACCCCTCACCCTCTTACGTTACTTATCTGTATCCTGTATAGTATTTTGTATATTACTATCCCTATACCCCCTCACCCTCTTACGTTACTTATCTGTATTCTGTATAGTATTTTGTATATTACTATCCCTATACCCCTCACCCTCTTACGTTACTTATCCGTATTCTGTATAGTATTTTGTATATTACTATCCCTATACCCCTCACCCTCTTACGTTACTTATCTGTATCCTGTATAGTATTTTGTATATTATATCCCTATACACCTCACCCTCTTACGTTACTTATCTGTATCCTGTATAGTAATTTGTATATTACTATCCCTATACCCCTCACCCTCTTACGTTACTTATCTGTATTCTGTATAGTATTTTGTATATGACTATCCCTATACCCCTCACCCTCTTACGTTACTTATCTGTATTCTGTAATGTATTTTGTATATTACTATCCCTATACCCCTCACCCTCTTACATTACTTATCTGTATTCTGTATAGTATTTTGATATTACTATCCCTATACCCCTCACCCTCTTACGTTACTTATCTGTATTCTGTATAGTATTTTGTATATTACTATCCCTATACCCCTCACCCTCTTACGTTACTTATCTGTATTCTGTATAGTATTTTGTATATTATATCCCTATACCCCTCACTCTCATACGTTACTTATCTGTATTCTGTATAGTATTTTGTATATTACTATCCCTATACCCCTCACCCTCTTACGTTACTTATCTGTATCCTGTATAGTATTTTGTATATTACTATCCCTATACCCTTCACCCTCTTACGTTACTTATCTGTATCCTGTATAGTATTTTGTATATTACTATCCCTATACCCTTCACCCTCTTACGTTACTTATCTGTATCCTGTATAGTATTTTGTATACTACTATCCCTATACCCCTCACCCTCTTACGTTACTTATCTGTATAGTATTTTGTATATTACTATCCCTATACCCCTCACCCTTTTACGTTACTTATCTGTATTCTGTATAGTATTTTGTATATTATATCCCTATACACCTCACCCTCTTACGTTACTTATCTGTATCCTGTATAGTATTTTGTATATTGCTATCCCTATACCCCTCACCCTCTTACGTTACTTATCTGTATCCTGTATAGTATTTTGTATATTACTATCCCTATACCCCTCACCCTCTTACGTTACTTATCTGTATAGTATTTTGTATATTACTATCCCTATACCCCTCACCCTCTTACGTTACTTATCTGTATCCTGTATAGTATTTTGTATATTACTATCCCTATACCCCTCACCCTCTTACATTACTTATCTGTATTCTGTATAGTATTTTGGATATTACTATCCCTATACCCCTCACCCTCTTACGTTACTTATCTGTATTCTGTATAGTATTTTGTATATTATATCCCTATACCCCTCACTCTCATACGTTACTTATCTGTATTCTGTATAGTATTTTGTATATTACTATCCCTATACCCCTCACCCTCTTACGTTACTTATCTGTATCCTGTATAGTATTTTGTATATTACTATCCCTATACCCTTCACCCTCTTACGTTACTTATCTGTATCCTGTATAGTATTTTGTATATTACTATCCCTATACCCTTCACCCTCTTACGTTACTTATCTGTATCCTGTATAGTATTTTGTATACTACTATCCCTATACCCCTCACCCTCTTACGTTACTTATCTGTATAGTATTTTGTATATTACTATCCCTATACCCTCACCCTCTTACGTTACTTATCTGTATTCTGTATAGTATTTTGTATATTACTATCCCTATACCCTCACCCTCTTACGTTACTTATCTGTATCCTGTATAGTATTTTGTATATTATATCCCTATACACCTCACCCTCTTACGTTACTTATCTGTATCCTGTATAGTATTTAGTATATTACTATCCCTATACCCCTCACCCTCTTACGTTACTTATCTGTATTCTGTATAGTATTTTGTATATTACTATCCCTATACCCCTCACCCTCTTACGTTACTTATCTGTATTCTGTAATGTATTTTGTATATTACTATCCCTATACCCCTCACCCTCTTACATTACTTATCTGTATTCTGTATAGTATTTTGGATATTACTATCCCTATACCCTCACCCTCTTACGTTACTTATCTGTATCCTGTATAGTATTTTGTATATTACTATCCCTATACCCCCTCACCCTCTTACGTTACTTATCTGTATTCTGTATAGTATTTTGTATATTACTATCCCTATACCCTCACCCTCTTACGTTACTTATCTGTATCCTGTATAGTATTTTGTATATTACTATCCCTATACCCTCACCCTCTTACGTTACTTATCTGTATTCTGTATAGTATTTTGTATATTACTATCCCTATACCCTCACCCTCTTACGTTACTTATCCGTATTCTGTATAGTATTTTGTATATTACTATCCCTATACCCCTCACCCTCTTACGTTACTTATCTGTATCCTGTATAGTATTTTGTATATTATATCCCTATACACCTCACCCTCTTACGTTACTTATCTGTATCCTGTATAGTAATTTGTATATTACTATCCCTATACCCCTCACCCTCTTACGTTACTTATCTGTATTCTGTATAGTATTTTGTATATGACTATCCCTATACCCCTCACCCTCTTACGTTACTTATCTGTATTCTGTAATGTATTTTGTATATTACTATCCCTATACCCTCACCCTCTTACATTACTTATCTGTATTCTGTATAGTATTTTGGATATTACTATCCCTATACCCTCACCCTCTTACGTTACTTATCTGTATTCTGTATAGTATTTTGTATATTACTATCCCTATACCCCTCACCCTCTTACGTTACTTATCTGTATTCTGTATAGTATTTTGTATATTATATCCCTATACCCCTCACTCTCATACGTTACTTATCTGTATTCTGTATAGTATTTTGTATATTACTATCCCTATACCCCTCACCCTCTTACGTTACTTATCTGTATCCTGTATAGTATTTTGTATATTACTATCCCTATACCCTTCACCCTCTTACGTTACTTATCTGTATCCTGTATAGTATTTTGTATATTACTATCCCTATATCCTTCACCCTCTTACGTTACTTATCTGTATCCTGTATAGTATTTTGTATACTACTATCCCTATACCCCTCACCCTCTTACGTTACTTATCTGTATAGTATTTTGTATATTACTATCCCTATACCCTCACCCTTTTACGTTACTTATCTGTATTCTGTATAGTATTTTGTATATTATATCCCTATACACCTCACCCTCTTACGTTACTTATCTGTATCCTGTATAGTATTTTGTATATTGCTATCCCTATACCCTCACCCTCTTACGTTACTTATCTGTATCCTGTATAGTATTTTGTATATTACTATCCCTATACCCTCACCCTCTTACGTTACTTATCTGTATAGTATTTTGTATATTACTATCCCTATACCCTCACCCTCTTACGTTACTTATCTGTATCCTGTATAGTATTTTGTATATTACTATCCCTATACCCTCACCCTCTTACGTTACTTATCTGTATAGTATTTTGTATATTACTATCCCTATACCCTCACCCTCTTACGTTACTTATCTGTATTCTGTATAGTATTTTGTATATTACTATCCCTATACCCTCACCCTCTTATGTTACTTACCTGTATTCTGTATTGTATTTTGTATATTACTATCCCTATACCCCTCACCCTCTTACGTTACTTATCTGTATAGTATTTTGTATATTATATCCCTATACACCTCACCCTCTTACGTTACTTATCTGTATTCTGTATAGTATTTTGTATATTACTATCCCTATACCCCTCACCCTCTTATGTTACTTACCTGTATTCTGTATAGTATTTTGTATATTACTATCCCTATATCCCTCACCCTCTTACGTTACTTATCTGTATCCTGTATAGTATTTTGTATATTACTATCCCTATACCCCTCACCCTCTTATGTTACTTACCTGTATTCTGTATAGTATTTTGTATATTACTATCCCTATACCCCTCACCCTCTTTCGTTACTTATCTGTATTCTGTATAGTATTTTGTATATTACTATCCCTATACCCCTCACACTCTTACGTTAATTATCTGTATTCTGTATAGTATTTTGTATATTACTATCCCGATACCCCTCACCCTCTTACGTTACGTATCTGTATTCTGTATAGTATTTTGTATATTACTATCCATATACCCCCCACCCTCTTACGTTACTTATCTGTATTCTGTATAGTATTTTGTATATTATATCCCTATACCCCTCACTCTCTTATGTTACGTATCTGTATAGTATTTTGTATATTACTATCCCTATACCCCTCACCCTCTTACGTTACTTATCTGTATCCTGTATAGTATTTTGTATATTACTATCCCTATACCCTTCACCCTCTTACGTTACTTATCTGTATCCTGTATAGTATTTTGTATATTACTATCCCTATACCCCTCACCCTCTTATGTTACTTACCTGTATTCTGTATAGTATTTTGTATATTACTATCCCTATACACCTCACCCTCTTACGTTACTTATCTGTATTCTGTATAGTATTTTGTATATTACTATCCCTATACCCCTCACCCTCTTATGTTACTTATCTGTATTCTGTATAGTATTTTGTATATAACTATCCCTGTACCCCTCACTCTCTTACGTTACTTATCTGTATTCTGTATAGTATTTTGTATATTACTATCCCTATACCCCTCACCCTCTTACGTTACTTATCTGTATCCTGTATAGTATTTTGTATATTACAATCCCTATACCCTTCACCCTCTTACGTTACTTATCTGTATCCTGTATAGTATTTTGTATATTACTATCCCTATACCCCTCACCCTCTTACGTTACTTATCTGTATTCTATATAGTATTTTGTATATTATATCCCTATACCCCTCACCCTCTTACGTTACTTATCTGTATCCTGTATAGTATTTTGTATATTACTATCCCTATACCCTTCACCCTCTTACGTTACTTATCTGTATCCTGTATAGTATTTTGTATATTACTATCCCTATACCCCTCACCCTCTTACGTTACTTATCTGTATTCTATATAGTATTTTGTATATTATATCCCTATACCCCTCACCCTCTTACGTTACTTATCTGTATTCTGTATAGTATTTTGTATATTACTATCCCTATACCCCTCATACGTTACTTATCTGTATTCTGTATAGTATTTTGTATATTACTATCCCTATACCCCTCACCCTCTTACGTTACTTATCTGTATTCTGTATAGTATTTTGTATATTACTTTCCCTATACCCCTCACCCTCTTACGTTACTTATCTGTATTCTGTATAGTATTTTGTATATTACTATCCCTATACCCCTCACCCTCTTACGTTACTTATCTGTATCCTGTATAGTATTTTGTATATTACTATCCCTATAGCCTTCACCCTCTTACGTTACTTATCTGTATCCTGTATAGTATTTTGTATATTACTATCCATATACCCCTCACCCTCTTATGTTACTTACCTGTATTCTGTATAGTATTTTTTATATTACTATCCCTATACACCTCACCCTCTTACGTTACTTATCTGTATTCTGTATAGTATTTTGTATATTACTATCCCTATACCCCTCACCCTCTTATGTTACTTATCTGTATTCTGTATAGTATTTTGTATATTACTATCCCTATACCCCTCACCCTCTTACGTTACTTATCTGTATTCTGTATAGTATTTTGTATATTACTTTCCCTATACCCCTCACCCTCTTACGTTACTTATCTGTATTCTGTATAGTATTTTGTATATTACTATCCCTATACCCCTCACCCTCTTACGTTACTTATCTGTATTCTGTATAGTATTTTGTATATTATATCCCTATACCCCTCACCCTCTTACATTACTTATCTGTATCCTGTATAGTATTTTGTATATTACTATCCCTATACCCCTCACCCTCTTACGTTACTTATCTGTATTCTGTATAGTATTTTGTATATTACTATCCCTATACCCCTCACCCTCTTATGTTACTTACCTGTATTCTGTATAGTATTTTGTATATTACTATCCCTATACCCCTCACCCTCTTACGTTACTTATCTGTATTCTGTATTGTATTTTGTATATTACTATCCCTATACCCCTCACCCTTTTACGTTACTTATCTGTATTCTGTATAGTATTTTGTATATTATATCCCTATACACCTCACCCTCTTACGTTACTTATCTGTATCCTGTATAGTATTTTGTATATTACTATCCCTATACCCCTCACCCTCTTATGTTACTTACCTGTATTCTGTATAGTATTTTGTATATTACTATCCCTATACCCCTCACCCTCTTACGTTACTTATCTGTATTCCGTATAGTATTTTGTATATTACTATCCCTATACCCCTCACCCTCTTATGTTACTTACCTGTATTCTGTATAGTATTTTGTATATTACTATCCCTATACCCCTCACCCTCTTACGTTACTTATCTGTATTGTATTTTGTATATTACTATCCCTATACCCCTCACCCTTTTACGTTACTTATCTGTATTCTGTATAGTATTTGGTATATTATATCCGTATACACCTCACCCTCTTACGTTACTTATCTGTATCCTGTATAGTATTTTGTATATTACTATCCCTATACCCCTCACCCTCTTACGTTACTTATCTGTATCCTGTATAGTATTTTGTATATTACTATCCCTATACCCCTCACCCTCTTACGTTACTTATCTGTATAGTATTTTGTATATTACTATCCCTATACCCCTCACCCTCTTACGTTACTTATCTGTATCCTGTATAGTATTTTGTATATTACTATCCCTATACCCCTCACCCTCTTACGTTACTTATCTGTATAGTATTTTGTATATTACTATCCCTATACCCCTCACCCTCTTACGTTACTTATCTGTATTCTGTATAGTATTTTGTATATTACTATCCCTATACCCCTCACCCTCTTATGTTACTTACCTGTATTCTGTATTGTATTTTGTATATTACTATCCCTATACCCCTCACCCTCTTACGTTACTTATCTGTATAGTATTTTGTATATTATATCCCTATACACCTCACCCTCTTACGTTACTTATCTGTATTCTGTATAGTATTTTGTATATTACTATCCCTATACCCCTCACCCTCTTATGTTACTTACCTGTATTCTGTATAGTATTTTGTATATTACTATCCCTATATCCCTCACCCTCTTACGTTACTTATCTGTATCCTGTATAGTATTTTGTATATTACTATCCCTATACCCCTCACCCTCTTATGTTACTTATCTGTATTCTATATAGTATTTTGTATATTATATCCCTATACCCTCACCTCTTACGTTACTTATCTGTATTCTGTATAGTATTTTGTATATTACTATCCCTATACCCTCATACGTTACTTATCTGTATTCTGTATAGTATTTTGTATATTACTATCCCTATACCCCTCACCCTCTTACGTTACTTATCTGTATTCTGTATAGTATTTTGTATATTACTTTCCCTATACCCCTCACCCTCTTACGTTACTTATCTGTATTCTGTATAGTATTTTGTATATTACTATCCCTATACCCCTCACCCTCTTACGTTACTTATCTGTATCCTGTATAGTATTTTGTATATTACTATCCCTATAGCCTTCACCCTCTTACGTTACTTATCTGTATCCTGTATAGTATTTTGTATATTACTATCCATATACCCCTCACCCTCTTATGTTACTTACCTGTATTCTGTATAGTATTTTTTATATTACTATCCCTATACACCTCACCCTCTTACGTTACTTATCTGTATTCTGTATAGTATTTTGTATATTACTATCCCTATACCCCTCACCCTCTTATGTTACTTATCTGTATTCTGTATAGTATTTTGTATATTACTATCCCTATACCCCTCACCCTCTTACGTTACTTATCTGTATTCTGTATAGTATTTTGTATATTACTTTCCCTATACCCCTCACCCTCTTACGTTACTTATCTGTATTCTGTATAGTATTTTGTATATTACTATCCCTATACCCCTCACCCTCTTACGTTACTTATCTGTATTCTGTATAGTATTTTGTATATTATATCCCTATACCCCTCACCCTCTTACATTACTTATCTGTATCCTGTATAGTATTTTGTATATTACTATCCCTATACCCCTCACCCTCTTACGTTACTTATCTGTATTCTGTATAGTATTTTGTATATTACTATCCCTATACCCCTCACCCTCTTATGTTACTTACCTGTATTCTGTATAGTATTTTGTATATTACTATCCCTATACCCCTCACCCTCTTACGTTACTTATCTGTATTCTGTATTGTATTTTGTATATTACTATCCCTATACCCCTCACCCTTTTACGTTACTTATCTGTATTCTGTATAGTATTTTGTATATTATATCCCTATACACCTCACCCTCTTACGTTACTTATCTGTATCCTGTATAGTATTTTGTATATTACTATCCCTATACCCCTCACCCTCTTATGTTACTTACCTGTATTCTGTATAGTATTTTGTATATTACTATCCCTATACCCCTCACCCTCTTACGTTACTTATCTGTATCCTGTATAGTATTTTGTATATTACTATCCCTATACCCCTCACCCTCTTATGTTACTTACCTGTATTCTGTATAGTATTTTGTATATTACTATCCCTATACCCCTCACCCTCTTACGTTACTTATCTGTATTCCGTATAGTATTTTGTATATTACTATCCCTATACCCCTCACCCTCTTATGTTACTTACCTGTATTCTGTATAGTATTTTGTATATTACTATCCCTATACCCCTCACCCTCTTACGTTACTTATCTGTATTGTATTTTGTATATTACTATCCCTATACCCCTCACCCTTTTACGTTACTTATCTGTATTCTGTATAGTATTTGGTATATTATATCCGTATACACCTCACCCTCTTACGTTACTTATCTGTATCCTGTATAGTATTTTGTATATTACTATCCCTATACCCCTCACCCTCTTACGTTACTTATCTGTATCCTGTATAGTATTTTGTATATTACTATCCCTATACCCCTCACCCTCTTACGTTACTTATCTGTATAGTATTTTGTATATTACTATCCCTATACCCCTCACCCTCTTACGTTACTTATCTGTATCCTGTATAGTATTTTGTATATTACTATCCCTATACCCCTCACCCTCTTACGTTACTTATCTGTATTGTATTTTGTATATTACTATCCCTATACCCCTCACCCTCTTACGTTACTTATCTGTATTCTGTATAGTATTTTGTATATTACTATCCCTATACCCCTCACCCTCTTATGTTACTTACCTGTATTCTGTATTGTATTTTGTATATTACTATCCCTATACCCCTCACCCTCTTACGTTACTTATCTGTATAGTATTTTGTATATTATATCCCTATACACCTCACCCTCTTACGTTACTTATCTGTATTCTGTATAGTATTTTGTATATTACTATCCCTATACCCCTCACCCTCTTATGTTACTTACCTGTATTCTGTATAGTATTTTGTATATTACTATCCCTATATCCCTCACCCTCTTACGTTACTTATCTGTATCCTGTATAGTATTTTGTATATTACTATCCCTATACCCCTCACCCTCTTATGTTACTTACCTGTATTCTGTATAGTATTTTGTATATTACTATCCCTATACCCCTCAACCTCTTTAGTTACTTATCTGTATTCTGTATAGTATTTTGTATATTACTATCCCTATACCCCTCACACTCTTACGTTAATTATCTGTATTCTGTATAGTATTTTGTATATTACTATCCCGATACCCCTCACACTCTTACGTTAATTATCTGTATTCTGTATAGTATTTTGTATATTACTATCCCGATACCCCTCACCCTCTTACGTTACGTATCTGTATTCTGTATAGTATTTTGTATATTACTATCCATATACCCCCACCCTCTTACGTTACTTATCTGTATTCTGTATAGTATTTTGTATATTATATCCCTATACCCTCACTCTCTTATGTTACGTATCTGTATAGTATTTTGTATATTACTATCCCTATACCCTCACCCTCTTACGTTACTTATCTGTATCCTGTATAGTATTTTGTATATTACTATCCCTATACCCTTCACCCTCTTACGTTACTTATCTGTATCCTGTATAGTATTTTGTATATTACTATCCCTATACCCTCACCCTCTTATGTTACTTACCTGTATTCTGTATAGTATTTTGTATATTACTATCCCTATACACCTCACCCTCTTACGTTACTTATCTGTATTCTGTATAGTATTTTGTATATTACTATCCCTATACCCTCACCCTCTTATGTTACTTATCTGTATTCTGTATAGTATTTTGTATATAACTATCCCTATACCCTCACTCTCTTACGTTACTTATCTGTATTCTGTATAGTATTTTGTATATTACTATCCCTATACCCCTCACCCTCTTACGTTACTTATCTGTATCCTGTATAGTATTTTGTATATTACTATCCCTATACCCTTCACCCTCTTACGTTACTTATCTGTATCCTGTATAGTATTTTGTATATTACTATCCCTATACCCCTCACCCTCTTACGTTACTTATCTGTATTCTATATAGTATTTTGTATATTATATCCCTATACCCCTCACCCTCTTACGTTACTTATCTGTATTCTGTATAGTATTTTGTATATTACTATCCCTATACCCTCACCCTCTTACGTTACTTATCTGTATTCTGTATAGTATTTTGTATATTACTTCCCTATACCCTCACCCTCTTACGTTACTTATCTGTATTCTGTATAGTATTTTGTATATTACTATCCCTATACCCTCACCCTCTTACGTTACTTATCTGTATCCTGTATAGTATTTTGTATATTACTATCCCTATAGCCCTCACCCTCTTACGTTACTTATCTGTATCCTGTATAGTATTTTGTATATTACTATCCATATACCCTCACCCTCTTATGTTACTTACCTGTATTCTGTATAGTATTTTGTATATTACTATCCCTATACACCTCACCCTCTTACGTTACTTATCTGTATTCTGTATAGTATTTTGTATATTACTATCCCTATACCCCTCACCCTCTTATGTTACTTATCTGTATTCTGTATAGTATTTTGTATATACTATCCCTATACCCTCACTCTCTTACGTTACTTATCTGTATTCTGTATAGTATTTTGTATATTACTATCCCTATACCCTCACCCTCTTACGTTACTTATCTGTATCCTGTATAGTATTTTGTATATTACTATCCCTATACCCTTCACCCTCTTACGTTACTTATCTGTATTCTGTATAGTATTTTGTATATTACTATCCCTATACCCCTCACCCTCTTACGTTACTTATCTGTATTCTATATAGTATTTTGTATATTATATCCCTATACCCCTCACCCTCTTACGTTACTTATCTGTATTCTGTATAGTATTTTGTATATTACTATCCCTATATACCCTCTTACGTTACTTATCTGTATTCTGTATAGTATTTTGTATATTACTATCCCTATACCCTCACCCTCTTACGTTACTTATCTGTATTCTGTATAGTATTTTGTATATTACTATCCCTATACCCTCACCCTCTTACGTTACTTATCTGTATTCTGTATAGTATTTTGTATATTACTATCCCTATACCCCTCACCCTCTTATGTTACTTATCTGTATCCTGTATAGTATTTTGTATATTACTATCCCTATAGCCTTCACCCTCTTACGTTACTTATCTGTATTCTGTATAGTATTTTGTATATTACTATCCCTATACCCTCACCCTCTTATGTTACTTATCTGTATTCTGTATAGTATTTTGTATATTACTATCCCTATACCCTCACCCTCTTACGTTACTTATCTGTATTCTGTATAGTATTTTGTATATTACTATCCCTATACCCCTCACCCTCTTATGTTACTTATCTGTATTCTGTATAGTATTTTGTATATTACTATCCCTATACCCTCACCCTCTTACGTTACTTATCTGTATTCTGTATAGTATTTTGTATATTACTATCCCTATACCCCTCACCCTCTTACGTTACTTATCTGTATCCTGTATAGTATTTTGTATATTACTATCCCTATACCCTCACCCTCTTACGTTACTTATCTGTATTCTGTATAGTATTTTGTATATTACTATCCCTATACCCCCTCACCCTCTTACGTTACTTATCTGTATTCTGTATAGTATTTTGTATATTACTATCCCTATACCCTCACCCTCTTACGTTACTTATCTGTATTCTGTATAGTATTTTGTATATTACTATCCCTATACCCCTCACCCTCTTACGTTACTTATCTGTATTCTGTATAGTATTTTGTATATTACTATCCCTATACCCCTCACCCTCTTACGTTACTTATCTGTATTCTGTATAGTATTTTGTATATTACTATCCCTATACCCTCACCCTCTTACGTTACTTATCTGTATTCTGTATAGTATTTTGTATATTACTATCCCTATACCCCTCACCCTCTTACGTTACTTATCTGTATTCTGTATAGTATTTTGTATATTACTATCCCTATACCCCTCACCCTCTTACGTTACTTATCTGTATTCTGTATAGTATTTTGTATATTACTATCCCTATACCCCTCACCCTCTTACGTTACTTATCTGTATTCTGTATAGTATTTTGTATATTACTATCCCTATACCCCTCACCCTCTTACGTTACTTATCTGTATTCTGTATAGTATTTTGTATATTACTATCCCTATACCCTCACCCTCTTACGTTACTTATCTGTATTCTGTATAGTATTTTGTATATTACTATCCATATACCCCTCACCCTCTTACGTTACTTATCTGTATTCTGTATAGTATTTTGTATATTACTATCCATATACCCCTCACCCTCTTACATTACTTATCTGTATTCTGTATAGTATTTTGTATATTACTATCCATATACCCCTCACCCTCTTACATTACTTATCTGTATTCTGTATAGTATTTTGTATATTACTATCCATATACCCCTCACCCTCTTATGTTACTTATCTGTATTCTGTATAGTATTTTGTATATTACTATCCCTATACCCCTCACCCTCTTACGTTACTTATCTGTATTCTGTATAGTATTTTGTATATTACTATCCCTATACCCTCACTCTCTTACGTTACTTATCTGTATTCTGTATAGTATTTTGTATATTACTATCCCTATACCCTCACCCTCTTACGTTACTTATCTGTATTCTGTATAGTATTTTGTATATTACTATCCCTATACCCCTCACCCTCTTACGTTACTTATCTGTATTCTGTATAGTATTTTGTATATTACTAACCCTATACCCCTCACCCTCTTACGTTACTTATCTTATGTATAGTATGTTTTATATTACTATCCCTATACCCCTCACCCTCTTACGTTACTTATCTGTATTCTGTATAGTATTTTGTATATTACTAACCCTATACCCCTCACCCTCTTACGTTACTTATCTGTATTCTGTATAGTATGTTTTATATTACTATCCCTATACCCCTCACCCTCTTACGTTACTTATCTGTATTCTGTATAGTATTTTGTATATTTTGTATATTATATATGTTTTATGGACGCACCTTCCTGCCAAAGTAAATTCCTTGTCTGTTCACACATTCATGGCGAATAAACACTATTCTGATATGTAGGTCAGTTGAGCAGCATTGATAATGCAATAACAACTATATTGAAAATGCAAGGAGCATCTATATTCAGGATGTATGAAGATTAAAGTGTGTCTAGCAGGCAGGTCATTTGTGTGCACGGATTATATGACCGTGATTTGGGGGGAAGAGCAAATAGAGTGATTCAAGAATGTCAACCGGTATGACAGCTCAGATAGGAGGAGTTTAAAGGCAACTGGTGAGATGAGGGTTTATGTTATATGGGGCATTGGTAACACAACGTATGACAATGTGGTAAACCACATCCAGTTTATTGAAGAGAGAGTTTGAGGCAGTTCTATAGATGAACATTGGAATAATAGTAATTTTCACAGAAAAAGAATGGCATTAAAACTCGCCTGGAGATTAGAGAGCACTGTAACGAAGGGCCTGAAGTTTACAGGATTGCATCATATGCATAGTGATGAATCTGAGACAGGCATCGGTCCCAACAGCAGGCCCTCTGATATAACACGCTGAACCCTATGGCACCCCTATAGAGACAGACATGGGTCCCAACAGCAGATATAACACACTGGACCCTATAGCACCCCTATAGAGACAGACATGGGACCCAACAGCAGATATAACACACTGGACCCTATAGCACCCCTATAGAGACAGACATGGGTCCCAACAGCAGATATAACACACTGGACCCAGTGGCACCCCTATAGAGACAGACATGGGACCCAACAGAAGATATAACACACTGGACCCAGTGGCACCCCTATAGAGACAGACATGGGTCCCAACAGCAGATATAACACACTGGACCCAGTGGCACCCCTATAGAGACAGACATGGGTCCCAACAGCAGGCCCTCTGATATAACACACTGGACCAGCCAGAGAGATAGTTGGAGACCATCATGAGAGAAGCCCAGGCTATCGAGTCGGCTGATGAGAACACGATAACAGATTTAAATGCCTTGGACAGATCGATGTAAACAGCTGCACAGTGGTGCTTTTTATAAATGATGCCGTTCTGGACCTTATGGGCGGCCGTGGTGCAGCCATGACAAGCAGGAAAACCAAATTGCCTAGCGGAAAGGACACAATGAGATTTGAGATGGTTGTCAATCTGTGTGTCTCCCCCTTTGAACAGGGGAATGACTGCGGCAGATTTTCAATCTCTCAGGATTTCCGAAGATGAGAGAGATGTGTCCAGATTATCCAGCCCATCTGATTTATACGGGTCCACCTTTTGCAACTCTTTCAGCACATTAGCTGTCTGGATAAGGGTGAAGGAGTATACCGTTTTTTGTCTACTTGAAAAGGTTGTATATCACTTGAGGATAGTGCGAAACACCACCGTGTGTTTGTGTGTTGGTTAAGGGAGGTCAATTCTGTGGTGAACCAAGGACTGTATCTGTCTTTTGTTCTGAACATTAATTAGGGCCTGCTAATATAGGGCAGAGAGGTAATCACTTCTGAGGAACAGCCAAGCGTAAATTGTGGTATAATTATAAGAATTATAAGTCCACTGTTTTAACACAGTACAGTTCACTACCTAATGATAGAGAGTCATCACTTATTTGTTATTTAATGGATAGTGCACATATCTAATGAATGTGCACTGCATCTACAACTAATGACAGTTTATAAGATACTGTAAGTCAACACTTATGGCAATAATACTTTGGCCTTTGTAAATGTTGCTCAGGTCTTGTTGTCCATTTCTCCTGCATCCAACACACTGACTGGGGACAAGTGGTTATTTTCTTAACATCTAATCTACCCAGACCACGACAGGTGCATTTGTTAGGAGATGATCAACGTTATTTGCCTTTTGTTGTAATGTCATTGGTCATCAGTGTGTGTTTGCTGTATGACTGTGTGTTTGTGAGTGAGTGTGTGTGAACGTGTCCCTGGATAGATGTGTGTGTGTATGTGTCCCTGGATAGATGTGTGTGTGTATGTGTCCCTGCATAGATGTGTGTGTGTATGTGTCCCTGCATAGATGTGTGTGTGTATGTGTCCCTGCATAGATGTGTGTGTGTATGTGTCCCTGCATAGATGTGTGTGTGTATGTGTCCCTGCATAGATGTGTGTGTGTATGTGTCCCTGCATAGATGTGTGTGTGTATGTGTCCCTGCATAGATGTGTGTGTGTGTATGTGTCCCTGCATTGATGTGTGTGTGTATGTGTCCCTGCATAGATGTGTGTGTGTACAGTACTAGTGCATGTGTATGTACAGTACTAGTGCATGTGCTTGTACAGTACTAGTGCATGTGCTTGTACAGTACTAGTGCATGTGTGTGTACAGTACTAGTGCATGTGTATGTACAGTACTAGTGCATGTGCTTGTACAGTACTAGTGCATGTGCTTGTACAGTACTAGTGCATGTGTGTGTACAGTACTAGTGCATGTGTGTGTACAGTACTAGTGCATGTGTGTGTACAGTACTAGTGCATGTGTGTGTACAGTACTAGTGCATGTGTGTGTACAGTATTAGTGCATGTGTGTGTACAGTACTAGTGCATGTGTATGTACAGTAATAGTGCATGTGTGTGTACAGTACTAGTGCATGTGTATGTACAGTAATAGTGCATGTGTGTGTACAGTACTAGTGCATGTGTATGTACAGTAATAGTGCATGTGTGTGTACAGTACTAGTGCATGTGTATGTACAGTAATAGTGCATGTGTGTGTAAAACCAAAAACCTTGTATGAACTCGCCATTTACAGCAAATTGATTAATATATGCTGCAACAATATTATCCAGATACTAGCGACACCCAGGAACTAATTATCTAAAGTAATTACTATGTTTTAATTACATTTTCACTAGTCAGAACAAATCTTCAATACATTTTTTTGGTCAAGTAATTGTTCTACTTAAAGCAAGTCATTCTAAGAGACAGTCATTTGCAATAGGCTGTAGTATAATGTAATAAATTATCATCATCTAGATTATCATTACTGTCATAATCGACATAGCCATTATGAAATTATGAATCCATATCCATGTGAAATTATGTCAAAGCAAAGCATGCTGTAAGAATTGTTCTTGTGATCTGTGAACACACATGGATGTAAAACATGAATCAGTTGAACTGTATGTGAGTCATTCGGCCTATGTATTCTGAATGTGAATCGATTCCACGGATAATTCCATCTGATATTTTTATTATCAAATTACTGGGATAGGGGGTTTGAAGGAATGGCCTTGTCAACGAGTGGGGCTTAATGAGGGACTGAGAGACGTTCATTGTATTTCTAGTCACGGGTGGCTGGACGAAGGGAGTTCCAGGGCCTGGGAGAAACAATACAGAATGTCCTATTACTGAGGCACTGTGGCTTGGACCTGGAGATGACAAGGTCACCTGTTGTGATGGAACGTAATGAGCTTGTGGTTAAAAAAGACATTATAGATATGAATGAACATCTGTCATTGATAATACTGTGTTTATCTTTACTCAGATTTATGAAAGCTATGACTAACTATGAAACTTCTTTTTTTATTTATTACTTTAGTATTTCAAAAATACTAGATGCCAAATGACATAACGTTGATCAATCCCAATTCAGCTAAGTATTCCTATGTTTAAAATAATATATTATATTATACACAGCGATCAGCCAAAACATTATGCCAGATATTGTGTAGACTCCACTAGACTAGTAGACCTCTAAAGGTGTACTGCAATATTTGGCACCAAGATATTAGCAGCAGATCCTTTTAAGTCCTGTAAGATCTGAAATGGACCTCCATGGGTGGGAATTGTTTGCAGAGCACATCCCACAGATGGATTGAGATCTGGGGAATTTGGTAGACAAGTCAACACCCTCTTTGTCTTGTTCCTCAAACCACTCCTGAACCAATATTGCTTTGTGGTAGGGCACATTATCCTGCATTAATGAGCATTGCTGAACCATGACCCTGTCACTGGTTCACAACTTTTCCTTACTTTTTGAAAAGTACTGACCAGAGATGGGGACTCAAGTTTGAGACTTCAGACTTGACTCTGACTTCAGATCCGGGACTAGTGAACAATCTTTATTTTTAAGAAACTTTCAATGAGCTGAATGTATTTTCCCTTCCTCCGTAATCTATCAACTTCAACGTAATACGTAACATATCTGCTGCGCGCCCACACACATGAAATAGCAAACATGTCAACCAGGTCGGCAGCTGCCGGTGTCATTCGTCATAAGCGTTGGCTATAAAGACTTCATACAAGAAGACCCAAAAAAAAGGAGGGCTGAATGCAAAAGATGTGCTATCAAGATGAACGATTTAATCACATAAAATTGTATCTAGCATCTGAAGACACACTCTGATAGGTTAGCAAACAGAGGACAGGGTTAGGGTTGAACAGTAGTTATAAGCTGTCATTTGTTAAAGACCCACTACAAATTAAGTAGTTGTCCAATTCAACCACTAAGTAAATAACAAATAATTGATGATTCCTTATTATAAGGTAGTGAACTGTACTGTGTTAACATTGTAGCATGTGTTGTTGTGTAGTTTGCACTAATCAGAAGTACGTTAAATATGATACTGTGAGGTATAACAGTCATTGTATTTGTCCCCAATAGGAGGCAAGGTCTGTATGATTCAGCAACATACAAGCGAGTCTTTTCTTATTTAGTACCTAAATGCTTGGTCTGTACTGTATATTCATGTTACAAAGCAAAATACAGTTTAACATTCTTTGTGTTTTTTGTCATATTGCAATAGCCTGTTTACACTGATTATATACCCAACAATGATTTAAAGCTGATACTGTTTGCTAATAGATAAAGGGGTCATTATAACATTTAAATTCCATATATATATATATATATATATATATAGAGAGATATATATATATATATATATATAGATATGCAGTGTTCTAAAAAGCCTGGATGGAACCCAACAGGCAATAGAACACTTATTACTAACACAAGAAACTTGAGACTTGACTTGGACTCTAAATTAAACACTTGAGACTTGACTTGGACTCTAAATTAAACACTTGAGACTTGACTTGGACTCTAAATTAAACACTTGAGACTTGACTTGGACTCTAAATTAAACACTTGAGACTTGACTTGGACTCTAAATTAAACACTTGAGACTTGACTTGGACTCTAAATTAAACACTTGAGACTTGACTTGGACTCTAAATTAAACACATGAGACTTGACTTGGACTCTAGATCAAAGACTTGAAGCCATCACAATGTGACCCATGTCATAGTCTCTCAGATGATAACACTAGCCCAGTTTCCCTGCTTCCAACACATCGACTTGGAGGACAACTTGTTCACTTGGTGTCTAATATATCCCACCCACTGACAGGTGCCATGATAAAGAGATGATCAGTGTTATTCACTACACTTGTCAGCAGTCATGTCACAGTGCTGGAAGGAGGTGGTCTCAAACACAGAGCTTTCCAACACATATTGCTTTTCTCCCGACTTAAGCGAAACAAAACAACACAGCAGTAACAACAGGAAACAACAAACCACACAGACCATGGGAACCGAGAGAACATATATACTCATACTAACTAACAAGACAACAGGAAACAACAAACCACACAGACCATGGGAACCGAGGGAACATATATACTCATAATACTAACTAACAACAGGAAACAACAAACCACACAGACCATGGGAACCGAGGGAACATATATACTAATAATACTAACTAACAACAGGAAACAACAAACCACACAGACCATGGGAACCGAGGGAACATATATACTCATAATACTAACTAACAACAGGAAACAACAAACCACACAGACCATGGGAACCGAGGGAACATATACTCATACTAACTAACTGTCATAAACTATGCATTGTAAGCCACACGCAGAGCAAGGAAATCGTTCAATGGGTTTTATTGTGGAACCAAACAAACACAATATTGACCAGAAAATATAAACCCTGTTAATAAAAAAAGAATTGCTAACGTAAGCGACAACGAACGGACAAAACCAGCAATATAAGCACAAACACTCACCACATGGACTAATGTGACTTTCCATAGAATATAAGTTTGAACAATGTGAAACAGGCAAACGCTCAATTTAATAAATCCTGTTGAGACACGCGTCCCGATTTAAGACCTCTACTACCGTTTTATTTTCCTCTTTTTTTCTACAGAAAAAATTACATTTTTGAAACTGCCATTTTAATGATACGTGACATGTTTATATTGTGGAAAAACCTTTGAATATTATCAATCTAACCGCAAAAATAACATCTAAAACAGCTACAATTAATTACAAACCCAAGCCTAATGTGTGCAATACGCTAAACTATAAACCTGACTAGAACATCCAGAGTGAGTATGGAATTGAGATGGATAAGTAATTGTGCAGTTGTACAGTTCAACAATATAACAAATTGCAGAAATGCAGAGGGCAGTTGTCATAAACCAGGGTGTAGTGCAGAATAAAAGCCAGGCAAACAGCCGTAGACAGACGTTTATTTAACCCAAACCAAACAAACAACGAACAGAAAACACATAAACACTATACTATTAGCTTAGCTCCAGCCTTGCTAACAACAAAACAAGAACTAGAACAGGAAGTGTTCACCCTAAAAGCACTGTGTAAAACACAAACCTCACTACACTTGTGACAGCAGTACAAGTTTAAGTGGCAAATGGAGAATACAAACAGTATTAAACAGGTTAGCAGTGTGTAGGGCAAGAGGTAGCAGTGAGGAGTACAGACAGTATGCAATGTGCAAGATTAACTAAATAAGGTAGCGGTGAGGAATACAGACAGTATGCAATGTGCAAGATTAACTAAATAAGGTAGCAGTGAGGAGTACAGCCAGTATGCAATGTGCAAGATTAACTAAATAAGGTAGCAGTGAGGAGTACAGACAGTATGCACAGGGTGTTTAGGGAGAGTACTACTGTGTATATCTGTGTCACATATGAGCTGTGTTGTACACAGGGTGTTTAGGGAGAGCACCACTGTGTATATCTGTGTCACATATGAGCTGTGTTGTACACAGGGTGTTTAGGGAGAGCACTACTGTGTATATCTGTGTCACATATGAGCTGTGTTGTACACGGGGTGTTTAGGGAGAGCACTACTGTGTATATCTGTGTCACATATGAGCTGTGTTGTACACAGGGTGTTTAGGGAGAGCACTACTGTGTATATCTGTGTCACATATGAGCTGTGTTGTACACAGGGTGTTTAGGGAGAGCACTACTGTGTATATCTGTGTCACATATGAGCTGTGTTGTACACGGGGTGTTTAGGGAGAGCACTACTGTGTATATCTGTGTCACATATGAGCTGTGGAGTACACAGGGTGTTTAGGGAGAGCACTACTGTGTATATCTGTGTCACATATGAGCTGTGTTGTACACAGGGTGTTTAGGGAGAGCACCACTGTGTATATCTGTGTCACATATGAGCTGTGTTGTACACAGGGTGTTTAGGGAGAGCACCACTGTGTATATCTGTGTCACATATGAGCTGTGTTGTACACAGGGTGTTTAGGGAGAGCACTACTGTGTATCTGTGTCACATATGAGCTGTGTTGTACACAGGGTGTTTAGGGAGAGCACTACTGTGTATATCTGTGTCACATATGACCTGTGTTGTACACAGGGTGTTTAGGGAGAGCACTACTGTGTATATCTGTGTCACATATGAGCTGTGTTGTACACGGGGTGTTTAGGGAGAGCACTACTGTGTATATCTGTGTCACATATGAGCTGTGTTGTACACGGGGTGTTTAGGGAGAGCACTACTGTGTATATCTGTGTCACATATGAGCTGTGTTGTACACGGGGTGTTTAGGGAGAGCACTACTGTGTATATCTGTGTCACATATGAGCTGTGGAGTACACAGGGTGTTTAGGGAGAGCACTACTGTGTATATCTGTGTCACATATGAGCTGTGTTGTACACGGGGTGTTTAGGGAGAGCACTACTGTGTATATCTGTGTCACATATGAGCTGTGTTGTACACAGGGTGTTTAGGGAGAGCACCACTGTGTATATCTGTGTCACATATGAGCTGTGTTGTACACAGGGTGTTTAGGGAGAGCACCACTGTGTATATCTGTGTCACATATGAGCTGTGTTGTACACAGGGTGTTTAGGAGAGCACCACTGTGTATATCTGTGTCACATATGAGCTGTGTTGTACACAGGGTGTTTAGGAGAGCACTACTGTGTATATCTGTGTCACATATGACCTGTGTTGTACACAGGGTGTTTAGGAGAGCACTACTGTGTATATCTGTGTCACATATGAGCTGTGTTGTACACGGGGTGTTTAGGGAGAGCACTACTGTGTATATCTGTGTCACATATGAGCTGTGTTGTACACGGGGTGTTTAGGAGAGCACTACTGTGTATATCTGTGTCACATATGAGCTGTGTTGTACACGGGGTGTTTAGGGAGAGCACTACTGTGTATATCTGTGTCACATATGAGCTGTGGAGTACACAGGGTGTTTAGGGAGAGCACTACTGTGTATATCTGTGTCACATATGAGCTGTGTTGTACACGGGGTGTTTAGGGAGAGCACTACTGTGTATATCTGTGTCACATATGAGCTGTGTTGTACACAGGGTGTTTAGGGAGAGCACCACTGTGTATATCTGTGTCACATATGAGCTGTGTTGTACACAGGGTGTTTAGGGAGAGCACCACTGTGTATATCTGTGTCACATATGAGCTGTGTTGTACACAGGGTGTTTAGGGAGAGCACTACTGTGTAAATCTGTGTCACATATGACCTGTGTTGTACACAGGGTGTTTAGGGAGAGCACCACTGTGTATATCTGTGTCACATATGAGCTGTGTTGTACACAGGGTGTTTAGGGAGAGCACCACTGTGTATATCTGTGTCACATATGACCTGTGTTGTACACAGGGTGTTTAGGGAGAGCACTACTGTGTATATCTGTGTCACATATGACCTGTGTTGTACACAGGGTGTTTAGAGAGAGCACTACTGTGCAGAGCTGTGTCACATATGGGTGAGCTGTGTTGTACACAGGGTGGTTAGGGAGAGCACTACTGTGCAGAGCTGTGCTCGAGACCACCTAAAGCGAGACCGAGACGAGACCGATACCGAAGGGGGCCGAGACCGAGAGGAGTCATATCAACACTAAATAATATGACATGTTTTTGGTCCAGTGACCAATGTAAAAAAACACTTGACCAACAGCATCAGATAATCTACTGTGTTGTCATCCTGAATGAAATGAATTACATTTTATTAAAAGAGTATGTAGGCCTATTTATTGTCTTATGTAACCATAAAATACGAAAATAAAACCATGATTTTAAAATGCACAGGCTATGATATAAAAATTTCTAAAAAACGAAAATCCATCAAACTGTATGTCCTATGGTGATGTAGTAAATGCTAAAACATTTTAGATCACAAGCGACTTGCAATCAAATGATTTGCGCATGATTGGGCGATAAAATATAATCACTTATCCGTCCACAGTCCCACGCAGCTTCAGTTGTTTGTCTGCTTGAGCAGGACACGCAAACGAACCGGTTGCATTGCGCACAGTGTTCATTAGTCTTGTTACGAGTGCACATGAGACAGCAGCAAACTAACCCGGTTGAACTGTGCACAGTGTTCATATAGATCAGACCAAAACCCGTCCAGTTTAATAAAGATTGGACCAAAACGGGTCCAGTTATATATAGATCGGACCAAAACTGGTCCAGTTTTATGCTCTTTCTGCCGTATGCCCCCCGGACTTATGTATGTCCCACGTCCATCTGTGTGCATGAGTAATTTCATTTATCGCCCATTTGTAGTAAGCATATTAATAATTATTGTTTATATTCGTTTAATTTCGATATAAAACAATATTTTGTTGAATTCTCTTGTAGGCTATATGAATACACTGTGGTTCATTCGTTATTAATTATTGAGTGCAATAGGCGCATGACACATGAATGGGGCTGTATGTATTTGGAGGAATTCGTTCTGTTTATTAATGAAACATATTTCTTTATGAACGTACCTCTTTTTGTAGTTCAACCAAGCCAATCAGATGTGTTCTCGTAGTATTTGTCTGTGTATCGCCCATTCAACCATTGCCATCATAGGCTCAGTGAAGTGTGATCGGTGTCTGGGTACCGTAACCCTCTAACGTTTTTTTTTTACATATATCAGACGACTAATTTGATTAGGTATGTATCGAATTGGTCTATATCAGAAATCTAGATACGACTATGGAGCCTAGAATAATAAAATGTCAGCAGAAACAGACACTACAACCAGGTAAAGTTCAAGAAATGTATTACACAAAACAATTACAATCAATTACAATCCCTACCTATCCAAACCATCTTTTTGAGTGCACATTCGCACTGAACCCAAAATAAACAATTTCAAATAAAAGAAAAGAGTCCATGAAAGGTTTGGTGGTTGTGTGTGTGTTCTTCAATGTGTGAATATTCAGTTGACTACCCGGGTAGATTTATGTGTGTTCTTAGCTGTATGAATGGATGAAATTCAGGATGTTGTTTCCCAAGACGCCACGGCTGGCCACACCAGGCTCTTGGTCCATTCGCTCACTTGGGTTAGCTCGCCACTGACCGCCAGGGTCAGATTCTGATGTTCTGTCCTTCTCAAAAAAAACAATCTATCATACAGTACAGAATACATTAATCATTAGTCTCATTTCAGTTCAAATCTATATTCAAATGTCAAATCAGTATAACCAATTGTACAGGATATAAATACTCCTAATCATTATGAAATGAATAAGTACACATCACACCACATTAGATAGGTAAATTCTAATAAACAATAATCAATCAATCAATAAATCATGTACTTCCACCTAACAGCATAAAATGGAATCATGAACACAGATATTTATAACTTTCTTCAATCTATTTATACATCTTAATAACGTTTTTTAAACATATTCTAATATATTAAATATTTTAACAGTTAAGATGAACTTCTGTTTCCTATATACATATCAACATGTATATTGGCAATTAAATGAACTAAATCACCCTTATCTTACAGATAACAAACAAGAAAATTAATAATCTCTTAATCAGATGACTTCTAAATGAACGAGCATCTTAAACAACATAAAACAATCTAAATCTGTATCTATATGGTATCAAACAGTAACATAAATAGAAACAGGATCACAACTCCGATTGGTTTTATAAAAACAGTATTTTTCACCATGCTGAAGCTAACACAGTCAGCATAACTCACATTAATATTAACAATTCTTACCGGAGGTATCTTTTAGGAGCTTGCAACGTTGTGTGCGTTTTCTCCTTTCACAGCTTTTTACTAAATATATATATATATATATATATATGGGACTAAATAAATAAAATTAAAATAAAATATATATATATGGGACTAGATATGTATTCAAGTTGTTATCCCTACGAGGATATTTCTACTCTAGTCCATGAGGCGTTCGGCAATGTGCTTTTCCCCGGAAGAAAGTTATATCACTTCTAGTAACACCCGGTAGTGTGCGCACCACCACCCCCTGGTGGATTGGAGGATTTGCACTTCCGTAACCTTGTGTGGGTTACAACCGCAATTAGGGTACCAACGCCCTGCGGCGTGGGATTTTGGCGACAGGAAGGCAGTTTAGGTATCAAAAAACATGTAAATAGTATTTTTATATATTGTTCGATTTGTGATTTTGCAATTCTGAAAACGGGACAAGGTAAAATGCACGTATTTAGGAAAAGTCATGGAAGGACGTCGGCTGTAGCATTTCAACATTATATATGTATTTTATTTACTAACCGCTGTGTGTTTTCGGACAAATTATTTATTTGTGCTCAATGTGCTGAATATAGTCAAAACGAATATAATGGCAGATTGTGCAGACATGATCGAGCATATGTTTAAGATTGAAGTATTTACGTGAATGGGTGCACGCTCTTGCGACGCTGGGGGTGGGCTTTTCTTCAAAAGTAGATAGCCATTGGCGGGATAAGCCACATCAGAAAAAAACAGCCTGACTCTGGACGAAATACAGCCAATGGAAATACAGCCTCTACATGTCATAATTAAATATTTTGCTAGAAAAAATTGTGGGCGATAATTTCTACGCTGGTCTCGACTGGTCTCGGAAGAATTTACGAGTCCTTACTGTCCGAGACCGAGTCGAGACCGAGTCCAAATGTAACCGAGACCGAGACGAGACCGAGACCTTAAAAAAGTGGTCTCGAGACCGGTCTTGAGTACTACAGCTCTGCTACTGTGTATATCTGTGTCACATATGGGTGAGCTGTGTTGTACACAGGGTGTTTAGAGAGAGCACTTCTGTGTTTATCTGTGTCACATATGGGTGAGCTGTGTTGTACACAGGGTGTTTAGAGAGAGCACTTCTGTGTATATCTGTGTCACATATGGGTGAGCTGTGTTGTACACAGGGTGTTTAGAGAGAGCACTTCTGTGTTTATCTGTGTCACATATGGGTGAGCTGTGTTGTACACAGGGTGTTTAGAGAGAGCACTTCTGTGTATATCTGTGTCACATATGGGTGAGCTGTGTTGTACACAGGGTGTTTAGAGAGAGCACTTCTGTGTTTATCTGTGTCACATATGGGTGAGCTGTGTTGTACACAGGGTGTTTAGAGAGAGCATTTCTGTGTTTATCTGTGTCACATATGGGTGAGCTGTGTTGTACACAGGGTGTTTAGAGAGAGCACTTCTGTGTTTATCTGTGTCACATATGGGTGAGCTGTGTTGTACACAGGGTGTTTAGAGAGATCACTTCTGTGTTTATCTGTGTCACATATGGGTGAGCTGTGTTGTACACAGGGTGTTTAGAGAGAGCACTTCTGTGTATATCTGTGTCACATATGGGTGAGCTGTGTTGTACACAGGGTGTTTAGAGAGAGCACTTCTGTGTTTATCTGTGTCACATATGGGTGAGCTGTGTTGTACACAGGGTGTTCAGAGAGAGCACTTCTGTGTTTATCTGTGTCACATATGGGTGAGCTGTGTTGTACACAGGGTGTTTAGGGGAGATTCTGTGACTTGTGTAAATTAGGAGCACAGATGTTTAGGGTTTAGCTAAGCACAGAGCGTATGTTTGTTAATCATTGTGTCCTGTAATCCAAGGTGCAGTGTGCCGAGAGCGAGAATGCAGGTTGTATCTTCAGGTGATTATTCAAACTCAATATAAAACAAACACAAAATGCAAACATGGAAAATCTACATAAAACACTGAACGTAAAACAAATGTGCTCTTATGTAAAGCGACTAACTGCTTTTACAGAAACACCGTGCACCATTAAATAGACACAGCACTCAACTAAACTGACATTATATTAATAACACGCACCGTGAACCTATGGTTTGGCTGATCATTGTATTTACTGGGTGCTGAGTGCTGAGTGCCGGGTGCAGTGTGCCGAGAGCAGGGTGCAGTGTGCCGGGTGCAGTGTGCCGAGTGCTGAGTGCAGTGTGCCGAGCGCAGGGTGCCGAGCGCAGGGTGCCGGGTGCAAATTGCAGGGTGCCGAGTGCAGGGTGCCGGGTGCAGGGTGCCAGGTGCAGAGTGCAGGGTGCCGGGTGTCGAGTGCCCGATGCAGTGTGCTGAGTGCAGGGTGCTGAGTGCCGGGCCCAAGGCTCATTGCTACGCAAGGACAAACCAACAGAATGTCACTTTGTTTAATGATGCTTACAGGAAGAAGATGTCACAACAATGAATTGCATCCTGTTGAATATAGAGCTGACCGATCAAACTGACGGTCATAATGTTTAATATCCTGCCGAATATAGAGCTGACCGGTCAAACTAACGGTCATAATGTTTAATATCCTGTTGAATATAGAGCTGACCGGTCAAACTGACGGTCATAATGTTTAGTATCCTGCTGAATATAGAACTGACCAGTCAAACTGACGGTCATAATGTTTAATAAACACTGTATGAGACACTGTATTAAAACACTGTATGAGGCACTGTATAAAACACTGTATGAGACACTGTATGATACACTATATGATACACAGTATGAGACACTGTATAAAACACTGTATAATACACTGTATGAAACACTATATGAGACACAGTATGAGACACTGTATAAAACACTGTATGAGACACTGTATGAGACACTATATGATACACAGTATGATACACTGTATAAAACACTGTATAATACACTGTATGAAACACTATATGATACACAGTATGAGACACTGTATAAAACACTGTATAATACACTGTATGAAACACTATATGAGACACAGTATGAGACACTGTATGAGGCACTGTATGAGATACTGTATTAAAACACTGTATGAGGCACTGTATAAAACACTGTATGAGACACTGTATAAAACACTGGATAAGGCACTGTATGAGACACTGTATTAGAACACTATATGAGACACTGTATAAAACACTGTATGATACACTGTATGAGACACTGTATTAAAACACTGTATACAACACTGTATAAAACACTGTATTAGACACTGTATAAGACACTATATGATACACAGTATGAGACACTGTATAAAACACTGTATAAGGCACTGTATGAGACACTGTATTAAAACACTGTATGAGGCACTGTATAAAACACTGTATTAAAACACTGTATGAAGCACTGTAAAAAACACTGTATAAAACACCATTAACACCATCATACAGTGTTTCATACAGTGTTTCATACAGCGTTTTATACAGTGTATCATACAGTGTTTTATACAGTGTTTTATACAGTGCCTCATACAGTGTTTTAATACAGTGTCTCATACAGTGCCATGTACAGTGTTTTAATACAGTGTCTCATACAGTGCCTTATACAGTGTTTTATACAGTGTCTCATACAGTGTTTTATACATTGTTTTATACAGTGTCTCATAGAGTGTTTTATACAGTGTTTTATACAGTGCCTCATACAGTGTTTTAATACAGCGTCTCATACAGTGTCTCATACAGTGCCTTATACAGTGTTTTATACAGTGTCTCATAGAGTGTTTTATACAGTGCCTCATACAGTGTTTTAATACAGTGTCTCATACAGTGTCTCACACAGTGCCTCATACAGTGTCTCATAATGTGTCTCATATAGTGTTTTAATTCAGTGTCTCATACAGTGCCTTATCCAGTGTTTTATACAGTGCCTCATACATATGGTTAGGTTGTTCGGCTCATCTAAATACTTGTTTATTGTTATGGTTAGGTTGTTCAGCTCATCTAAATACTTATTTATTGTTATGGTTAGGTTGTTCAGCTCATCTAAGTACTTATTCATAGTTATGGTTAGGTTGTTCAGCTCATCTAAATACTTATTAACAGTTATGGTTAGGTTGTTCAGCTCATCTAAATACTCATTAATAGTTATGGTTAGGTTGTTCAGCTCATCTAAATACTTATTTTTTGTTATGGTTAGGTTGTTCAGCTCATCTAAATACTTATTAACAGTTATGGTTAGGTTTTTCAGCTCATCTAAATACTT